>LGRX02025360.1:0-51471 GCA_001247695.2 Cymbomonas tetramitiformis | reverse complement strand
TCTTCTGCGGTACCTGGAGCAACACCAGCGACTGGAGTGGCATCTTCTGCGGTACCTGGAGCAACACCAGCGGCGGGTAACTCATTTGAACCACCTTCACCGGATGCCATAGATCCGCTCTGAGAGGCCTGTGCACCTCCGGAGGCCATACGCTGTAAATCTCTAATTGTGCCTCCGAATTTCTTTCGAGCGGTTTGTTTTGTACGAGCCATGCAATAATGAAATAAATGACACCCCGACATGCATTTATAGGGCTGCAGGTACGCACCTCCCTCACGCCCGGCAGCCACAGCCTGTGCCTTAGCAGTGGGCTTTCTGACTCTTGTTGTTGACCTCCCTGTAGACATCTGTAAAATTATGAATTATTTTAATATTTTCCTAGTATATATAGATAAAGAAAATCTATAAATATATCTACTACAATACTCACGTGTGACAATCGTATACGATTGTCAAGCTTCTACCGTACGGTTAATCATATTCAGATGTGCACGAGTAGTGACAAACTCTTCGCGAATATCCAGGCAGGGTTATACGACATGCAATAGGATACACGATCTCGGCGCTAAGTCTCTCTCACGTGTGACAATCGTATACGATTGTCAAGCTTCGACCGTACTGTTAATCATATTCAGATGTGCACGAGTAGTGACAAACTCTTCGCGAATATCCAGGCAGGGTTATACGACATGCAATAGGATACAAGATCTCGGCGCTAAGTCTCTCTCACGTCTGACAATCGTATACGATTGTCAAGCTTCGACCGTACGGTTAATCATATTCAGATGTACGAGGGTGCTAATACATGCAATGTTATACAAAACGTTTTGAATAACGTATATGAAAATGCATACACTGTAAATGTAACTGTGCATGGAGATCTGATGGAATAAGAGATTCGATCTTATGTAAGTTCTGCCCCAATGGAACGTGCACTCCAGATTGTTACGGTCATCTTGGTCTGGCCAAACTTTCTTGATTGCTGCCCAGTTAGCACCTGTGCCCCAAATATTAATCAGTTCATGAAAACCAAGCATATCATGCGTAGGTTCACACGGTGCTGACAATCGTATACGATTGTCAGAGCCGTGTAACTTACAAACTCTCCCATTGAAAATGACGATCTTTAACTTACCTGCTGCATCTCCCATGAAACCAAGCATATCATGCGTAGGTTCACACGGTGCTGACAATCGTATACGATTGTCAGAGCCGTGTAACTTACAAACTCTCCCATTGAAAATGACAATCTTTAACTTACCTGCTGCATCTCCCATGAAGCCGTGGAATAATACTTCCGCACGCGGGTGTTCGGCTGCTACCGTCTTCTTCACCAATGTCCAAAACAGTACCTGTGTTTCGGTACAGTCTTTGGGTACGTTCATGGTGGCAATAGTGAGCAGGGCGTTGGCCTCTATGGAGAACACGTGCGCCCCCATCGTCACCCAATCCCCAGAAACCTTGCGATGCACGAAATCCAAATGGACGTACGCTGAGCGGAGGTAGTCGTCGCTACTTTTCGGGTGCATGCGACGCACGAGATCGACACCTCCATCCACTCCGACACTGGACATAACGAACGTGTGCGCAAAACTGTCGATGTTCCCCTCGTCCGCGAAAGATTGCAGTAGGCCCTTACCGTGCTTAGCAGCCCATTGGGAAACGGCTTGCATGCCCTCATCCTGTCGACGACCTCGAACGAAATTCTGGTCCACTGCCTTATCAATCACGTTCATTTTCCTGGCGATGCCTTGTAGCTGGCTGGGGTGAAAAGAAGAGTCTTTTGGAAAAACGGTTTCCGTGAGTAGAGACCGTTTTAACTGGCACACGTTTCGCGCTCCACCGGTATTTAGAACCTCCTCAGCCCTAGCCTTAGCCGTTTTTATCTCATTCACGCTGGGGTTGTCGGTGGACAGCACGGAATGGTTGTGTCCAAAGGGGCTGGTAGACAGCATGAGGATGTTGCCTTCGGAGTCTTCTGCGACGGTTACGACAAACGGACAATTGCCGGAATGAGTAGGATCGGAATAGCTGGTCCGGTATAGGATGTATATTCAGATTTGACCTTGTGTTTGAGTTGTCCCGCGCTGGAGGTTTTCGTGGATTCATTTGAGTCTTTTGGAGGTGGAGGCGATTCGGTCAAGTCACAAACCAAATGTTCTCGCTTTATCTCAGGGCGAGGTGGAGAAGCTGAAGCTTGGGAAGATTCATGGGTGGCAGTATCGACATTCACACAACCGGTCTTGACGCCACTAGATCCGGGGGTTGAACTGGCGCCAGCAATCACGAGTACGACAGCCCCATCAGGGAACACGGTGCCGAGCTCCACAGTTTGCACGTCTTCTGTTGTACGCATGTGAAGAAGCATCGGAGTATCGGTAAGGGTTGGAAACAAGGCCTGTAGTAACTGAAGAGAGATTGGCACCGCATGCGGGACATCCAAAGCATGGCTACCGTATCGCAGGGAAGTCGGCATGGTGCCCTAAGGTACCATGAGAAATGAATTATTTTATGAAAGGAATACTTTATATAGACATGGGTTCAGTGTATATTTTGATGAACCAAGCATTCAAGATGTTCGCTTGGGAAACAGTTCTGACAATCGTATACGATTGTCAAGCGCTGTCGTTGGGTTAGTCTCTCTGACGCACGTTTGACACTCGCATACAACTGGGTTATACCCCCTGAGTCCCTGGTTAGGGGGGGAGGGGGGAGTCAGTGTATATTCCTTAAGTATGAAGAAAAAATTAAAATTTTCTTAAGTATGGGAAAACGCAGGCGTCGACGCGGACCGACGCGTTACACTCCTTAAGTATGGACTTAAGTATGGGAGCCCTAATTTGCTAAATCTTAGAATGTTAAGAATGTTTGGGCCGTTCGGGCCGTTCGGGCCGTTCGGGCCGAACGGCCCGGCCCACGGCCCAATACATACACTCCGTGCGCACCGTGCCGAATGTGCACGTTTCCGAGGAGGGGCTCGTGTACATCACCTCTACCGGAGAAGCGTTGCCTATGGACAAGCTGCCGGAGCTGCTAAAGAAGCGTTCCACGGTCCCGGATGCCTTGCGCCTCGACCTGGCGGCCGAGGCTGCTTCGAGCGGCCAACGACGACAGCCGCGGACTGCAAGCAGGTGCGTGACTCACTCTCTTTATCAGTGTGTTGGCAATTCCTCGAATCATGGCAGCTCCCACTCCCATGACCGAAATCAAGGGAATGAAGGAAAGAAGGAACGGCATCCCCCATAAGCCCGCGTGGGCGGGGAAGCCCCACGGAGGCTTTCCGCAGCCGTGGCTGCGGGGAGCACCGTCACGCCAATCCCCCAGAGCACCACCAGACTGAGGTGCTCGGGCTGCGGGCGTCGACGAGTGATTTGCCGAGATTGTCGAAGTCCGCGGCTTCACGACGAAGCTGCCGTCGGCGAGGTCCTCGTAATCGTCCGTGTCGTAACCCGTGAGATCAACCTGTCCGATGGCGGCGTGGTTCACGGTCTGAACGAACCCAGCGAACTCACCGTCCGCGTCCGCCGTGGTGGTCACCCGCGCCGATTGCAGTGGCGCGGGCTTCACATCCTTTCCCTGCGAGACAGGCATAGCAGGGGCCGGCACGGCGGATGCCGATGCCGCCGCACCACCTGCCGGAACCTGCTCCTCCGGTGTGGCCACCGCTGCGGCGGGTCCGCACACCAGAGCCGAAGCTTCCTGCCCAATGCCGGCAGTAGGCGGGAAAGATGCGTGAGTGTAATGTACCTGCGGGTTGGCCGCGGAGTGAACCTCCGCGGCAAGATCGTCGAGCCGGCGGAGAATGTCGTCTCCCTCGGAAGCCGGCTGCCGCTCCACGGTGAAGCCGTGCGTAGGCGGACACGTCGATGCCGCCGACCGCTCCCGCACAAAGCACCGCGGGCGGCCCGTACGCGGCTGCCGCACGCGCGAAGGACTCCGCCCCGTCATCCGCTGCCTGCTGGAACAACGCACACATGGCGAGTGCGCACACATGGCGAGTGCGTGCACCCCCTCTGCGTCCTCCTCGTCGATGGGAACGCAAAATGCCGCGGCAGAGGTGGGCGGGTGTTGGCGCCCGCCCAACGGGCAGTCGCGGTAAAAGTGATACGCCTCACCTTTTCCCGCCTTCTTGCACCTACCGCAGAACGGTTTCGCTCGTTGATCGTCGCGGTCGAATCCCACCGGTGGGGCCTTGTGGGTCCCCACACGGAATCCTCGCGGCTGCTGCCCCCGCTGCTGCTGCTGCCGCTGCTGCGCCCGCTCCCGCTGTTGACGCACAACCGGAGCGGCCTCACCGTGTTGCCGCTGCACGAGCTCCTTGAGCTCCGTGATCTTCTGCAGCAGCGCGTCGTACTCGCTGCTAGACAGGTGCGCGGAGATGCCGTCCGCGCCAGAAGCCGCCTTCCCCCCGCCCGTCTGTGCCCAAGCCTCGGGTAAATTTCCACAACCATGGAACGGAGCGAAACTAGTGACACATGAGTCAAGTCAGCGGCCATGGGATAGCGGACCTTCACCGCAGCGTAGAACACGGGGTCCAGTCGGGTGTAGAGGGATAACTTCCTCGTGGCCTCGGTCGGTGTCCAGTCGGAAGCTCGGTTATCCCGCACCAAACGTTGCTCCTGCCTTGGCCAAGATCGGCTGCGGGTCAACGTTTGCGGGATAACGCAACGCGGCGTGCTCCTCCTGCTGGGACTCCCGTAGTGCCACCGGTACACAGCCCTTGATAACGTCGATGAGAGCTCGCCGTCCACCTCGGTCAGTCGAAGAATCCGTACCAGTGAGCCAGACGTAGGCGTTGCTGTGCTTCTCCACCACGAGATAGAGCCAGAACGTCGTACAAAAGGCCATTGACCCGGCCGACCACCGGAGCCAGAGGGTCGTCGAGGTCAAAGGCACACAGCTCCAGCCCAGCCGACTGAAACTCTGTACGCAGCTGCACCACCAGGTCGGACAGAAGGCCAGCGTCGTCCGTACCGCGAAATTGATGTTTCTTGTCACCAAGAATATCCTCACGGATACTCTTGGCCCAAGCCCGGTGGAGACGCGCTTTGTAGATCTCGTCCACCAACTTGGATTGCTCCTGCAAGTAACGCCTGACGGCTACGTCCGCGTCCTCGTTCGATGCAGGGTTGGGGGTAGGAACGGAAGGCGTAGCCGCCGTTGGCGTGTTCCGTACCCCGTCGATGAGCCTCAGAGAGGCGTCAATGTCGCTGTTCCTCGTAAGGGACTTCTTGCTTCGTGTTGTCACACCCATCTTCAGATAAGCCTGAGGGGAGGCGGCACGCTGCAGCACGTTTGGGTAGGGTCGCGGAGAAAATGCGACGTCACAGATACGGACGGAACGGTCGAGCCATGCGAGCGAGGGGCAAAGGAGGATGTCGTCGAAGTCAAAGGTGCCAAGGTCACCAGCCCAAAACTCGGTAGCAAGCGGGATCAGAGCGTGCAGGAAACCGCGAATGAACATTGCGACGACGAAAACCGATCCAAGCCGGTACCCCATAGCTGCGGCTCAAGGTCGCTCACCGCCAGCTGCTCATCTCATAACCCTCGCTGATACCCAAACGCGCAAACGCGCACCACCTCTCCGAGCGGCCGTTTAGCCAATCATGGCCAAACTAGCAAGTGGAATAAAGCGTGGATGGGGCCACGACCTACCGGAATATCCTAGTTCACTAGATCTCAGAGGGTCCCGAACTGTGTGGATAAACTCTCCTAAGATAAATAAACCCTAAGCTAGATATACCCGGAACGGTCTCGCAACGGTCTCGGAAACTAGCCTACCTGTGACACAGCGTGTGTCACAGCACGAACCTATAGAATGATCAGTCAGCAGTCCAGTGTTGGTCCTAGGGGTCTGTCATAGGGGCCTGCACCGGGACTCCCAGTCAGGGCTGCCTATACAGATTCCAGCATCTGCATCTACTGGTTATTCACCATTCTATCTCGACTCGATGGCGCAGCCACTTTCGCCTCATGACCTGGCAATTACTATTCCGCCAGAAGCTCCTGTTCCAATACAAAGAGCTATTCGAGATCATTTTGACCAGTACTCGGCTGTACATGCCAACGCGGTAGACAACATTTCCCGAGCAGCAGAAATTAGCCACTCCAAAGGGGTCATATATGTAAGCTTCTACTTTCCCGGGTGATGATAAGCGGATCATTATAAGACGCCAATGTATATTGTCACACACGCCTATTTGTGTGTGGCCATATTTCTTGAGTCTGCTATTAATAAGTTGTGTGAGTATTTGGTCCTCCCCTGTCATCTTTAGCATCATGTCTGTAAGGTCCATAGGGGCTATGGTACTCGGATCCCGTATTTTCACTGAATCACCAACATGAGTTGCATTTAACCACCCCTTTTCTGAAAAAAGTGATTCCGTGGTCATTTTAGTTTCATCTACTGCATTATCTTCGGTGCTTGCTCCACCGCTTAACATCTGCTCAGGTTCGGGCATATTATGTTGTTTCGTATCGTTATCTTTCTTGTGGTGGGTTTTATGTTTCATTATTCTTAGAGGTGATTTCATTTTTGATTTCTTAGTATTTTGGGTCCATGCCCTCTCCCAAAACCATGCCATTTTGGGGTTTTGAATCATGTATTTCAAGGCGCTCTTGCTTATCCTTTTGCAGGCCTTAGGTCTCTTGTGGGCTAGGTGTATTATGACTCTGGGTCCCGGGAAGTATTTTTTAGGGGTCGACTTCATTTTGCTGAGTTCCGCCATTATATGAAGAAGCATGATAGTGGGCCCGTAAGTGGTTATTTGCAGTTCCGCTCGTGTTTTAATAATATTTTCCTCACATCTCAAAAGGTGTCTCATTATGTAATATGTCATAATTATGCTGCCGCTTATGTCTTTATCTATTTTTATTTCCATTTAACAGACTGTATTGTCACACTGCCAAACCGGCATTTATTAGTGGCATATGAACTAGTTAAGTTACTGACCTGTTTAGTAACTTCTATGTATCTGTTTGGAAGGTTTAGTCTTCTATGTATCAGTCTGACAGTGCGCACCTTGCTTCCCCCATTCCCGTGGCTTCTGGGTATTATTGTGCTCTCCGTGTTACGCGTTACACCCACTTGTTGCCTCCCCTCTGCTACCATAATGTTTATTTGGTCATTTCTCTTTCGCACATGGTTTCGAATATGTCCTCGGGTCCCTTTCCTGAAATTTTTTGGTTCTAGGCTCTTTTTTGCAAAATTTCGATTTTTAGCGAATTGTGCCTCATGCAATTCGCTTCCGGTCCAAGGTTGTCCGTTTTCCTTTATTTTTTCCCTACTATCCCTTATTGTCATATATAAGCGTTGTGTGAAATATTTTCGCCCAATTTTACTCCTACGCACCTTTACCCGTCCCATATTCCCTAGGTGTCGACTCAGGAAGTTAGGGTTTCCTATTATTTTGGTGCTTATAGCCGCTTTTTCCCCTAAAATCATGTGTACTTGCCCCCAGGTCTCTCGTAAAACATTTTTATCATATATATTACATTTGTTGGTTGTCCTTATTAAGTTTGTTGCAAGCCGTGTTAAGTTATTTGCTGGCCGTATTGAGTTATTAGTGAGCCATGTTAGGGTATCTGCACACCATAATAAGTATACCACGGGCCATATACAGAGGGCCACGCAGCACTTTAAGTTAACTAAGTGTGTTGTAAAGTTAACTACAGGCCGTATTAAGTTATCAGCAAACCAAAGCGTGTCTGTTGTGAGCCGTATTAAGTTATCTGCGTGTTGTGTTTGGTTTTCTACGGTCCGAGCAGGCCGTGTTAAGTTAGCAAATATGTGGGTTAAGTTGTCATATTGCTTTCTTAAGTTCACAGACTGCCGCGTTCGGTTTAAGGACTGTCTTCTTATGTTTTCAGAAGTGTATCTTATGCTCACGGGCTGTTTTGTCACACTAACGGACCAGTATTTATTGTTGTCAAAGAAACTAGTTAACCTAACAACTTGTTTAGTGACTTCTATGTATATGTTCGAGTCTCTGACAAACAGGCTATATCGGTTTAAAAGTAGGCTTAAGTTATTTGGTTTCCGTGTGCATATATCTGGGTTTCTGGTAGTGGAAATATTTTGTTGTACATAGTTATGAGTTTTAAGTTTCATGCGGTTGCAGAACGGGTATGTATTGAGTGTAAGGAACCTATCTGTGAGGTATGTTTCTTTCTTTTTGAAAATATGCTTAGCTTGCAAGGACAGGTTATGACATATCAGTGGCAGGTTAGGGCACATGGTAAAGATGTTGCTTTTGAATTCTCTCAGCTGAGATCTAACAGACTGGTGAATCCCGTGGAACAGTGCTGAAACAAAACCAGGTGGGTAAATTATAGCACACAGTTGTGCCAGGGAGTCACAACTATGGTGTTTATAGTCAGTACAATCAGTTGAGAAATGTTCAGCACTATATGAGAGTGCAATTAGGTCAGCTGAGCAGCTGTAAGCGGCATAGCTGTGGCGGTTTTCCCTTATGCCCAAGTATGCTCTGCTTAAAATCAGCAGGTGGAATTTGCCGTGACTTGACAGGCGTTCCCGTGTCAGGTGATGCCGTGTCAATTTCAGGTACCAAGTACCTGTAAAAAGGTTATCAGCAAGCCCACTCCATAAAGGGTTGAGATTGAACAGCAGGCTTGTAAAATGGAAGTGTTGATGAGGCTGTGAGGTACACACCTGCTTAAATCTTAGCCATATCTTCGTCCTGCTCCGACGGAAGCTGGTCGAACTGGTTGGCCAGTTCAATTGGCTCAGCAATGGCAGCTTCTGAGATCTCCCTCCTCCTCGATTCCCCCTCGTGTTGCTTTCGTACCGGGCTGTTCGATGACGGTTCAGCCGACCGCTTCTTCTTACCTGAGTAAGATTGTTAACATAACGCGTGGCCGAACTTAAAGGTTGAATTGAGAGGAGAGAATTGCCTCGGCTTTTAGCAGGTAATGGAGATCGGACGTGTGTTACACTATTGCAGGTAATGGAGTAAGCTATAGTGTCTATTCTGCGAAAGGCGGGTTAGCCCGCCGTAACTCGTTGTTACGGCGGGTTACCAACACCTAGGCATTTCTACGATATCGCGCGCGTAATTGACTCCGGGCAAAAAGTAGCAACAACAGGCGTTTATCAACCCTCAAAATTACCCCAAAAAAGTTGGCAGAACTCCAGACACTTTGCTCTGAGGATTGGTAATCGACTTCGGGCAAAAAGTAGGAACAACAAGTGTTTATCAACCTTTAAAATTACCCCCGAAAAGTTGGCAGAACGCCACACATTTTGGGCTGAGGATTGGTCGATACCGATAGGGAAGTGCTCTAGATCGAAACTTAAGGTCACAAAACATAAAACTTCCTTCAAATATTGTCACTTAGTGCCTTGGGACCACCACGTAGCCTACGCGGAGCAACAATAAACGAAGTTAGGGATTAACCCGCCGTAATTTTCGAGCCAACCCGCCCTAACTTTGAACGCCATTTCAGCCCGGTATACCCGTCCAAGTAGCAGAAATTAAAGTTTCCACACAAAAAACTAACTACAATCAACATTGCCAAGCATGGGTTTTATGCAATATCTCGAATTATTGTGGAGATTAGAGTGCTCGAATATCGCTCTTAGGTATTGTTAACCCGCCCAAAAATTAGTAGAATAGACAATAGGAGTCTTACCAGTAATTAAACGGCAGGCAGAGCAGATGCAGCCACGGGGATGACCCCCGTGGCGGTAGCCACTGTGAGTCTTTTTTAGCGGTGCCGAATTCCCGCTTTCAGAAGCGGATGCGGCAGGTCTTGCTATCCCGCTCACTTTTGCCGCGGATGTTTTGTGGGTGTCCGCTGCGGCAGAGTATGTCGTGCGGTCCTTTTTACCCAGCGCCTGCTTTCGGAATTTAGCCGGACAATTCCGAGAGCAATGGTTGAATGCCGCACGGCCCGTACAGTCTTTGCAGATGTATGCGGAGCACCTGTATGCATATGTGTGTTTCCGTAAATCTTTAAGTGAAATGGACTTGAGTATCTGAGTAATTTTGCACGCACAATTAACAGAGAAGAAAGAGCGCAATGAGAGGGTTGTTTCTGACCTGGTTATCCATATTGTGCCGATCTTCTTGAAGGGGTACTCCAGAGGCATAGTGTACAGCGCGTGTGTGGAATCCTTAGTGTCGATCGTGTCTGGTTCCGGGTGTCTGCCTAATGGTTTCTTGAGTGTGGTGAAAAACCGATGCGTGAGCTTTTCTCCGTCAGTGTATGTCTGGTAAAAAGGAATGTCGTTGATGTATTTTCCGAAGACTGTCGTTTTCAGGTGATCTGTGATGTTACTGAGTGTCGACTGACAGTTCGCTTTGTTTGCCTTGAATGTGACGTTGAAACTGGTGAACCTGTGTGATTTCGGTGTAATGATGTACCCTGTGTCGTCAATGTCTAGCACTGCGAGTTTGACAAGCGATGCCGCTTCTGCTTGGGATGCCACCTTGACGTGGATGAATGGGGCGAGCTGGTTTCTGTATTTCTTCCCAGTTACACTGAGAACTGCAATGTCTAGGTGTTGCCTTGAAAGGTGAGTCCTGATCTGTTTGCGCGCCTGCTCAATTTCTCTTGCTGTGAACTCCCCTGTTTTCCTAGTGGTCATACGATGAATTTTGACAGACGCAAGGAAGTTTTCGTTCGCCAATTCCTCAGCTTCCTCGTCACTCTCGTTTTCATACTCAGTTCTGGAGGTCTCCTCATATTTTTTCGCTTCAGAGATTGTTCCAAAGTCAAAGTCACCAGATTCCTCGTGGTTCTGAAGTCCTTCTGCGGTGTAATTTTGTTTCCCTCTAAGTCCTTCTGGGGTGAGATTCTGTTCCCCTGTTTCAGCTTCAGTTTCGTGTTCGATCTCACGTTCACTTCCTGAGTCGTCATACTCTCCTTCAATTTCACTCTTATCCTGCAGTGCTTCTTCCTCCTCAACTATTGTACTGAGGTTTAATGCGTTAAGTCCTAGCGATGCCGCTGAATTTTGTGGTCTGGAATGTTCCTCTGCGAGTGTGTCTGCTGCTGTTTCCAGTGTGTGTGTGTACAGGTCAAATCCCAAAAGCGCCTCTCCGAGTTTCAGAAGGCAGGTGTCGTGTATGTGTCCCTTCGATGCCTCGAGAATGCGTTTTGTGAACTGGTTATCTCTGGACAGTTCAAGCTTCTCGCTTTCCTCAGTCACAATGTAGCTGAAGATTTCCGGAAAGTTTTGCAATGGAACAAAAGTTTTAATGACAAGGTGTTTTCCCCCTAATTCAGTCAAGACGAAACTGGTTATGTACAACATATTAAAGGAGGGACTCACTTTAATGACTGCGCGCAGAAACGTTCCTTGATGGCGTGGTGCCAGAGTGCCAAAGAAAAGCGTGGGATCCAGTGCTTTACCCCCAAGCAGCTGCCACTTGGTCACGAAGATGTCTCTAAGGAGATTCCCCAGGGCGTCGTTCTCAACACCAGTGTTCTCCCACGCATAGAATGCTGCTTGAACTGTATTGCGTTTCTTCCGGATTTCGAGGAATGTTGCGTGGTTATCCCACTCCTCTGGGGTGTAGTCGTCAGCGTTTTCTGCTTGGTTTTCGTCCATAATGTCTCTCTGCAACAACGAGATTCCACAAAGTGCACACAGCGTAAAAAGCAGTAAGAGTTTTTTCGTGCTGTAATTTTGCTGTCGTTCGGATCTGTTATTTTGGCGCGTCTCGTGTGAGAACAGTTTTTGAGTACCTCGAGAGTCAGAGCTGAGCTCTTTCCCCTCTTCACTCTGCTTATTTTTACGTGCCTTCCCCGCAGAGATTAACTCGTTGGGCTCAGACACGGATTAGCGAAAGAAAATCATAGTAACAGGTTGCGGAAAGGCCATAAGTAGGACAGGGTTTGAGCATATTTAACAGAACAGGAAGGCGCAAATCACACTGCAAAAAGCAGCGCGCTTTTACCTTCGTTTTTATCTTCCTCCAGCTTCGAAAAACCTTCAGAAAATATTATATCATATTATTATTTTTCAGAAAAACATTTTCAGGTTCGCCTCATGGGGCGAACGTAGCTTCAGGAGGGCAGGAAGGGTTGGGTGCACTAATATATAATAATTGTGGAAACGAACAACAAACGATCAGTTATATATATAAGGCCGAGAACCGTGCGATTATAAATTGTTAAATCGTTCGATCATCGTTCGCAAAGGCGTCGACGGCTAGCGCAAATAATCCGTAACGTAAACCTCGGATACCTTGAATCGTCACTCTGAAACACGATACGCATGAGATCAATTAGTAATCCAGCGTCAATCTGTATCACGAAACGCAATTCATTGAACCTTGAATCGTCACTCTGCAATACGATACGCAATTCAAAGGGGGCTACATCCTAAGAACTGTAAGGCTAATGCCTAAGGTGAGGGTTTAAAGTGGACTCAGTTCCCCCCAATATCCTAAAAACACCACGAGGGACGCCTCAAATCGGTGTAAGAAGACTGGTACCAGCAGAAGCAACAACAACAAAGACATCAAAGACACTTACAAAGGTATTCCCGTTGTGAGGTCACAACTCTTTTAAGAGGGGAGATCTGTCAGGGTTATGACCGACATGTGTCATACATGTCATACATGTCATACGTGTCATACCTGTCAGACATGTCATACCATGTCATGTCGAGTCATGTCGAGTCATGTCATATGTTATAATGACAATCGTCAGTACGGTCGGCTATGACTGTACATGTCATCAAGATGATAAATCACATCATCTGTCATTTATTCAAGGAAAGACTTGAATGGCACATGTCATCGAGAGGCCGTATGTCGGACTCGAGAATGGCGAAGCAAGATGCTATCTTGAAGTACCGAATGGTTCGGAGAAGAATGCATCTTCGCTTCTAGCATGTTCTGAACAAGCATGCGGAGTATCATATGGCGAACGCATTATTCGTTCAGCCGATACCAGTCGTTCAACCAATGCCTTGGGTTCACAACCCAATAGCGGTACCATCTATGAGATGGGAGGCATTCGGTATAGATGAGCGTAGCGTTGTGCTACAGCAGTATCTTCGTCCGAAGTCTGCACTCATCACCCGCTCATAAGTTGCACGCGTGTTACAGTTCAATAACACCGCGCTATCTATTATATTATATCTTAAGGCTCGCTTGTGCGTCCTTATCAGCATGCGCATATCAAGGTTGGGTTTGCGCGGAGTCGAAAAATGCAAAAACTTTTCAAAAATCTTTTTTCGATAAATAGGTCGATCAAAGCAATCCAAACATACTGCGAACTTCGGGGGACAAACTGATCAACGTATGAAAAAGTTATGATTGTTACCGCTCGGTCGCCTCTCATACTTAACCATACTTAAGCACAGACTTAAATGGCTCATATCTCGAGATCTAGATTTTGAAAAGTTTTTGCAATTTCCGACTCCGCGCAAACCCAATCTTGATATGCGGCGATTAATCCGGCTAGTATGATAATAAAGGGCTTACAAAATTAGTTTTGGTCATATTCTCGAGGGTTAACAACATACGCACCAACCCGAGCTCGTGTAGCAAGGCCTAGAGTTGTCGGTACCCTAGATCCTTGTGGTAGGATCTAGCATTTTAATTAAAATCATGTGAAAGCACCCACCCAAACCACGCTAAGATTAAAGGTCAAACCATCGACATTTCAAGCAAAGAAATTGATGAAGAAAGAGATATATATATGAGTATATATATATATAACTGCAGGGGCGGAAACGGACTACGTTCGGGCTTCCGGTAGTGTGCTAAGGTAGATAATAAAATACCGGATAGTGTTTTATTGTCTATCTGAGGGACAGACAGACAGGCTGGCAAGGTGCAAGTGACACTACACGGCGAGGGGTGACACAGGAAGAGACAGTCACCCCCAATTTATGGGGGGGCGAAAGTCAGTCTCTCCGTGACACCACCTCACCCCGAAGGTGTGAGGTGTCACGATGCTAACTTGCCAGGCCAGGCCTAACATCCTACGGCAGGCACGAAGGCAAAACCCTAAGGAAACATACATCATGTGAGACCCATGGGGTGCTTTCCAACCCAACTAGCGGTGGCCCCGCCTGCGTTGGTCTCTAGATGCGTGCTCTAGGGGCTTATGCCCATGCATGTGCTGCGGGGATAACTACTCCCGCAGGCCGACCGCCGGCACTAGGCTCCAGCTGTCGAGGGGGGATGGCGGCGGCGTTCTCGATTGCGGAACAAGACGAGCGCCGCCAAGACGAGGTCAACCAACGCCCACGCGGTGTGGGGCAACGGTGGGTGGCACCACCAGAGCGCTTGCGTCAATGAAGAGGAGGCAGGGAGGTGGAAGGTGAAAAATGCGGCGAGGGGGCGCGATGGTGCGAATGGGAGCAAGGTCGAGAGGAATGATAGGGAGGGGGAAGGCAAGTGCGATGGCACCACCAGACGCCACTAGGTGGCGGCCAAGGGGTGTGCATGGCGAAGGCAACGAAGGTGGAGAGGCGAAGTCGCACGAGTCAAAGCGCGTGTCGCCGATGATGCAGGTGCTGGAGTCATAATTGGTGCTTGGCGTGGAAGCACCACCAAGCACCACCAGACCATAGCCAGCGGTAAAAAGTTGCCGATGTCCTCGGAAAGATGCCAGGGCAGCACGAATAGCGGCCACGCGTGCACGCTGGTGCGCGGTGGACATGGCCGACAGCAGGCTGTAGAATTCTGCGATACCCTTATAGGGTTCCGAAGCAAAGACCCAACTTTTCGTAAAATTAACAATTTCAAGCGATGAAAAAGTCAAATTGGGGTGAATTTTGACGGGGAAGACGCCGGTGACGTCAAAAAAGTCGTGCGGTAAGCCAAGTTTCCTGCAGGAACGGTGCTGCTGCCCAGAGAAGCAAAGGCGATGGAGATAATGTCGAACACGTAGCTTGCGCGTACGCAAAAAGTTGTAGGGTGCCGGTGCTACCCCGCGCTCGGATGGTTCAACGAGCAAAATGTCCTCGGCCGCGATCGTCAACGGTGGCCAAAGATGAGGAGAGGCTGGTGCCGAATGTGCGAAGCTGGTGCTTGACGCCAAAAAAAATGTTGCGAGAGGCGCTGGTGCAGCCCCAAGGACCAAAGCCGCCTACCAAATGCCACGGACACAATCCAAGTGGTACAGGCCCATAACCTGATGAAGAAAGAGATATATATATGAGTATATATATATATAACTGCAGGGGCGGAAACGGACTACGTTCGGGCTTCCGGTAGTGTGCTAAGGTAGATAATAAAATACCGGATAGTGTTTTATTGTCTATCTGAGGGACAGACAGACAGGCTGGCAAGGTGCAAGTGACACTACACGGCGAGGGGTGACACAGGAAGAGACAGTCACCCCCAATTTATGGGGGGGCGAAAGTCAGTCTCTCCATGAGAAATGTTATAGATAATTCAAAAGGTTCATAAATATTGCCCCAAAGCATTTGCCGGGCCACTATATACGACATACAAGGTCGCCATGCCCATTTGCGCTAGATCATTGTGGGAGGATCTGGAATAAGGATAGTAGCCAATTATAGGATTATAGGATTATTATAGGATTATAAGATTATATAGGGAAGGCAATTGGAGAGTACCTCTAGGGAGACGGCAAAATACGTGCAACTATACGGTATGGTGCTTCGATGCCCCCAACCCAGGTGAATAGTAAAGTATCAAGAATGTTTATGCTCCGCTCTGAGATTGGTGTCGATGGTGCCAATGCTACAGTGCTTCATCTATTGTTTTGGAGCTTTTCAGCTTTTCAGTTTTCACCAATCGTCCTCACGTTTCCCATCACTCGACTCGATCCTTGCAGTTGCTGGATGTCGTGTGGATGTGTCCATCGCATGGCCATTCGATGATCTGATACTTCATACTAGCTACTACCCGTGTCACGGTAGGGCGCGGCGCGGCGCGGGCGCGGTTGCGGTTCTTGTGATGACGATGACGCTTGAAATCTGGCGGGCGCGGGCCGAACCGTGGACACGCAACGCGACGCGCGGGCGCTACAAGGGAACGGACACGATGAGGGGGAAACGCGAGTTTCAAATTGAGCACGAATCTTTCAAAATCTTTTCAGTTCTCAGAAGGGTGTGTTAGGCTCTACCGTCTCGGACGCAATCGCCATATAGAATAGCATACACATATATTCATACGATAGAAGCAACATATGTGGTAATCTGTGCGCTGTGGGCGGGAATCGAGCAAATAATTTAACGAGCGACCTTCGGTAGACGGCATTTGGTGCGATATGGACTGCGCAGAAGCCAGGAGATCCCACATACAATTTTCGACAGACAAGCTGACTGAGGTATCGAAGACGCTTACAAAATGTGTTCTCTCCTTCATGTTTTTAAGAAGGTGTTATGCTCTGAAGGAATGCCCGGTGGCGCTAAGAAGTCGTGTTTCCGATAGTATCGACACGCGTCTCTTTGCTCTGTTTGTAAACAACTCACGAACACAACCTGGCCTCGGCAATACTGTTTGGGCCGCTTATTTGTCGATCACTTACATACGAACACTTGTTTATCCAGGGAAAGTTACAGACTCATCTAGTCCCTTGCGCAATAAAGGTGAGTTTGCGCCGTGCACCCCGCACGTTCGCCAGCTGCACTGTTCGCTAACGGCCTGAGCGCTCGCGTAACGAGCGGGCCTTTCTTCCGCCGTCCATAAGATAAGTAATTCTTGCAGAAAATAATCAGGTGCATTAGCACAGTTTAAATATGTATTCGATGTTTGATTGACACTTTGTTACGCGCTGACATCAGAGCAACGGCGTTGCCCCCATCTCCCAGTACTTTCGACCGGAAGCCACAGGTGAGCGCTCTTTCGACATTCTGTCGATCGCCCTGCGCTGATTTGTATTACCGTGCCTCTCTTTTGCACTTAATTGACGGGCGGTCTATGTCCTCCATTTTATCGTTCACGTACAGACCAAGTGATCGACGGTAAGACCGTGCTTCACGCCGCCTTACGAGGTCGCGAGTTGAATGGGGCGAGACTAGGCGTTCCTGATGGGTATAATGGTGCGTATCTCCTCTACAATTGTCCTTGAAGCACCCTTCTCCAGCAATCATGCACTTCAGTCGAGCATCAAAGTTTTGTTTTTGCATCGTCGACCTCAGCCGGCAGGGCTCGCGTCACGGATACCTCACACAGGCTACGTAATGCGATCGTCCCAACCGGCCTCGAGTGAGACGACGTGGACAGCGGAGAGCCAGTTCGAGGAGCTCACGTACTGGCTTCACGACGTTGTCCCGACCGCCTCGGACTTGCTCCCCCGCGCGCTGGAATGGGCGGAGTTAGCGAAAGAGGTGGGAGCGCGTCAGAAGGCTCGCACGCGGTGCTTGTTGCATTTTGCGCATTCAGATTCCTTTCAACGTTTATTACTTCCTCATCGTCGCGTGACGGCTCGAGAAGGGTTTTGCGGATCTTGGGAATTCTTACCTTCAGCATCGAAACCTGCCGTCCGCCATTTCCGTGCACCTCCGCCAACAGTCGAGTCCTCGCCTGTGCTCTAATTTTGGAGCTTCCGTTATCGTTCTGTCGGCGTGGCTCCTTACATGGCTGTATGGGAAGGAGGATGCTATTAACGACACTGCAAGCAACACGGACGTGCATCTCTTCCGATGGGAGGGTCTAGTCGTGGCGTTGTCAGGGGATGAGGAGGTCCTTTAATCATTGTCTTCCTCACTCTGATCTTCCACTCGGGGTACGGGGCGGATGGCTGTCTGCGGTGCTCGAGGGTACGGGGCGGAGGGCTGTCTTCGCTCACGTAGAGTGGATCCCTTACGTTGGTTTGTTGAATTCGTGGGCTCAGGCACATGCCCCCATATCTGCTGCTGATGTTGAGGCCATGATGGAATGATGATGTTAAAGGTGTGTCCACGTTTGCGCGGAAGCTCGCTGGCAGCCCAACCATTGTGCGATGGCACCGTGTTGCCTTTTGGAGCACGATTATGGTCAGCTACACTTTTGCCAGCGGAAGCGATCAGCCGCAAAGGTCTTTTATTCTGCACCTGTCGAAGTAGAGACAATGACCAGGCAGCGTAGATATTGATAGCTCACTTCATCTTTGTGTCTACAGGTGCCCTGAGAGCGCTTCGACTTTCTTATAGAAACTGGCATTTCCAATTTTGCCGATCACTATTTGAGCCTAGACAAGAACGAGAGATGACTATTCTTTGCAATATGAAGTCACGGAAGCGCGCCCTTTACAGAGCGTTTGTGCAGTGATCCCCCAAACCTTCCTCCTTGAGGTATTCCTCTTGTGTCAACAAAAGTCGCAGTAGCCATGACTTTCGGGTAGCACTAAAAGCAGTGGCCAAAAGCTCGTGAGCATCTGTCTGCTCATGGGGTTGTTGCCCTTCCCGACGATTTGAAGTACAGACCTGCAGAGGGCATGTGGCCTCCCCACAAGTTTTGATCCCGCAATGCGGTTGTGTGGACTAGTTTATGCTATAGTATAGTGATGTTGTGACACAGAAGTGCGAAGTTACACACTAATGCATGCTCTAGGACATAACTTTGTAAAGCACACACAAGTCTCAGGTTGACCACCCACGGAGTCCGTTTTCCTCCGCAGCCATTGGACGCTTTAGTGGGATTAAGGGACAGTCCACTCATGGCATCAACACCGTATGAAGGGATACTCAAAGCATTCACTTTGTAATGTTGTATCAAGCACTCGCTTCCGACAACAGATCTGGAGATTCGAAGATACTTCAATGTATATTAGACAAGCAAAAGAAAATAGGTTGCAGGTACATTACGGAATGAGAGCACTACACTCCACATCGAAGCGCCACACCATACGTATGAGCACTCGAGTTTCAAGGGTGTGTATTTAAAAGAGCGGTACGAAAATTCAATTTGCGTAGTATCTATGCATTACGAATGTTTATGCGAAGACGCAATTTGAAGGAAAGCTTACCTTGTGCAATTCTGCCAAGAACTGTCGCAAGAGGTACTTGGACGCTTCGAGGAGGTGTCTGCACATCAGCAGGTAACCACGAACTTCATTATATTCGCGTTGTGTGTACCTAAGGCATCACTATCCACATACACACACACACACACACACACACACATATATATATACTACGTAGTGTGTGCATGTGTGCGTTACTTTAAATTGGACCCACGTGGAGGTATATATGTGTGTGTGTGTGTGTGTGTGTGTGTGTACCTTACAAATTGTTTGTGTTTTCAACAAGGCCCGGTATCATTCTTTATTCAAGGTATTTATACACTTATATAAATATCTAAGTCAAAATATTGATTTGATACCGACAAATAAGTCAAAAATATCGATATGATACCGATAATTAAGTGTCAAGTATCGATACGATACGATGCGGAGGAATAAGTCAAAATATTGATATGATACCGAAAATTAAGTAGGTGTTATTGATATGATATGATGCGGATTTCGTCTCAGGTGGCAAAAGTATCATGATAGATATCAATACTTATCGATACACACACAGGCATACATGCAGGTTGCAGGTTAGTTGTACCACACGCGGTTCAACTATTACTTACATGTTTACACAGTGTTCAATGCAACCATTAAACGGGTGGCAGGACAAAACCCAGTGGTTTTTGTCTAAAATATAGTGAACCTTGTACACTGTATCGCCGATCCGGGGTTGACAATATCGTGGACAGTGAAATCGAGTATGATACCACCCGACGATATTTTGTACAAGTTTCACTAGGGTTTGTCGACTTATTAACGAACTTCGCGGCCCCCATTTAAACGTATTTATTTATATGGATCGATTTTAAAACTTAAACTGTCATTAATGTATATATATATATATATATATATATAATTGTCATTAATGTATGTATATATATATAGGGATGGGGTCTACATCGGGGGCCGACATTTCATTTTAATCCACACCAGGGCAGCCGACATCTCATTTTAATCCACATCGGGGCGGACACTTCATTTAATCCACATCAGGGGCCGACATCTCATTTAATCACATCGGGGCGGGCATCCCATTTTAATCCACACGGGGCCGACATTTGATTTTAATCCACATCGGGGGCAGACATCCCATTTTAATCCACATCGGGGGCCGACATTTGATTTTAATCCACATCGGGGGCTGACAAGCCTAAACGTTTCACATCGGGTGTAGACATCTCAATTTAATCCACATCGGGGGTTGACATTTCATAGCATGCGTAGACAGAAGACACACGCAACGGTATAATGTAAATGAAACATAACTACGCAAATTCAACCGGTAGATATGCAACTCGTATTACAATGAGCATATCTACCGGTTGGATTTGCGAAATAATGTTTTTTGGTGCCGCGAACGATGAAAGACTGTCTTGTTTGGCGAAATGAAACAGGTTTTCACTGCTGGACGCTCCAAAAAACATTATTTTGCAAATCCAACCGGTAGATATTTTCATCGCGATATGATTTACATATCTACCGGTTGGATTTGCATAGTTATGTTTCGTTTACATTATATCCTTACGTTGAATGTAATGCATACTAATAGATAGTTTGAAACACATACAGGGTATAATATTCTGTATATCAGTGTTTTAATACTATCGCTGTACGCAAAAATATGAGGCTGAAACGGGTGATATATGTCTGTAAAAGATATAACATATGAGAGTAAGAGAGTCTAAGTAGCTTATGCTACGTGCGCTGTGTAAAGCTGTACGAGTACGGCTACGGTAATGCTCGAGTACTCTAACACGTGGCTCGCGGTCGCTATCGCTGTGACTCGCGGTCTCTGTCGCTGTGACTCGCGGTCTCGAGCCGAATAATGCAGTCATCTGTCACATGCATCGAGGAATGTCATACAGGGGGCAGTACTGGATATCTAGTCCCCCGTGACACCACCACATTCTGTGGATGTGTGTGGCAGTGGCAGGATAATGAAAAACAAGCAATATCAATATACTCGGAGACGGAGCTAGCAGAGATACAGGCATTTATTTGCATTGGCAAGAACTGGTCCTACTGGTGCCTCCGGGTCTTTAGAAATAGACATGCTCGCAGAGGCCCACCTTCCCTCGCCTCGGGTCACCCTATCAAGTTCTGCCGTTGCAGTGATGCTAAGACAATATCGTCCTGTCGTTGTTGTTGTTGTTGCTGCTGCTGCTGGGCATGTAGCTTCTGTGCTTCAGCTGCTCATAGTCTCTCCTTCAGCTTAACACCCCGGTCCTGGATATCCAAGAGGCGGGCAGTGAACTTGTCGATAATGGGAACCCCGTGTTTGGTGGTAGAAAGGGCTTTAGTGAAAACGCCAGCCTGATTGTCATCGGTCGGAATCCAGACCGGGATAAACTTCCTGAGGGGCCCCTGAGACCAGTTCCAACCGCGTGGTACCGAACCGCAATGTGCTTGAGCTTAGAAGAGAGCGTGCCCGCTGAGTGACCAAAGTCTGAACTGCTGAGTCATCTACATTGATGGTGATGGGCTCAGCTGAGGGAAAGAACTCTGTCAGTGTGTTGTAGATGGCCAGGGCGGAGGTGCAGACTTCTGACATGGCAACATACTCTGCCTCTGTAGAGTGAAGGGCAGTGCATGACTTCTGCTTCTTTGACCACCAGTCAATGAGCATACCGTGAAAGTAGAGACAGTAGCCGGAAACTGAGTTCCGTGTGGCAGTGTCTCCTGCATGGTTTGAGTCACAGAACGTTGTGAGCTGGGGTGCTGTAGAGTCAATAGCCATAGCAAGTGTGTAGTCTCTGGTGGAATAGGCATAGTGAAGGATCCGCTTGGCAGCGGTGAGGGCTTCAACTGTGGTCTGGTGGCAGAACTGAGCCAGATACGTGACGTGGTAGTATATGTCGGGTCTGACTGTCCTGGCTAACCAGAGCAGAGAGTAGATCAAGGATCTGAGGGGTATCTCAATGGACCTGTTGCTGGAATCTGTATAGGCAGCCCTGACTGGGAGTCCCGGTGCAGGCCCCTATGACAGACCCCTAGGCCAACACTGGACTGCTGACTGATCTGTAGGCTCGTGCTGTGACATACGCTGTGTCACAGGTAGGCTAGACTCCGTTACCGTTGCGAGACCGTTCGGGGTATATCTAGCTTAGGGTTTATATTATTATGAGAGTTTATCCACACAGAGTTCGAGACTCTCTGATATCTTGTGAACTAGGATATTCCGGTAGGTCGTGGCCCCATCCACGCTATATTCCACATTGCTTTTGGCCATGATTGGCTAAAACAGCCGCTTTGGTAGGTGGTGCGCACCGGCGCGTTTGGGTGCGCGTGGGAACTTTGGGATGAGCAGCTTTTGAGTGTTTGATCGGCGGCTATGGGGGTTCGACCTGGATCAGACTTTGTCGACGCAATGTCCTTGTACGGTTTTCCTTTTGCCTTGATCCAGCAATCCACCGTTTCTTGGGCTGGTGACTGCAGCACCTTCGACCTCGACTTCGTCTTCCAGTGCCCCTCGCTGCCATGGTTTTACCGCTCTTCGCGTGGCTGTTTGCTCGCGTTCTCCCTACGCCGCTACCCTTGCGCGCCCCGGCGTACCACCTCCCATCAGGCTCTCTACGTGATGGTTTCTACGAGATCCAAGAAGTCCCTTATGAGGGACTCCGACATCGATGCCTCCTTGAGGCTGACCGACGCGGTGCGCAACACGCCGACGGTCAAAACCCCGACTTTTGCGTATCCCGCACATACTTCCAACGAGGACGCCGACGTTGCCACCAGGAAGTATTTGCAGGAGCAGTCCAAGCTCGTTGACGAGATCTACAAGCAGCGGCTGCATCGGTCTTGGGCCAAGGGTATCCGCGAGGATATCCTTGGGGACAAGAAGCGTTATTTCAGCGGCGCGACTGACGCGAACCTGCTCTCCGACATGGTGGTGCAGCTTCGTACGGAGTTCGCGTCCGCTGGGCTGGAGCTGGCCTCGTTCGATCTGGACGAGCCTATGGCTCTGGTGGTGAGCAAAGTCAACGGCTTGCTCTACAACGTGCTCCAGCTGGTCATCGAAAAACACAGCAACGCCCACGTTTGGCTTACAGGAACGGACGCGTCTGCTGACCGAGATGGACGGCGTGCTCTGGTGGACATCATCAAGCGCTGCGTTCCGGTGGCGTTACGGGAGTCTTTCCAGCAGGAGCATGCGGCTCTCAACTATCCCGCCAACGTTGACCCGCAACCCGTTCTGGCTCGAGAGCAGCGTTTGGTGCGGGACAACAAGGCAGCTGACTGGACGCCCACCGAAGCCACCAGGAAGCTCAGCCTGTACACCCGGCTTGACCCGGTGTTCTACGCCGCGGTTAAGGTGCGCTATCCCATGGTGGCCGATCTTGCGACGGTTTCCCTCAGTGACCTTCGCTCTCTGGTGGTTGAGATTTACCAGGCATGGGCGGCGACGGAGGCCGGGAAGGCTGCCTTGACCGGCCCCTCTTCTGGTGGCGCGTCGGCTTTACTCTCCAGCGACGAGCACCAGGTGCTCCTCGGCAAGATCCAGGAGTTGACTGAGCTGGTGCAGCGGCAGTGCGGGGCGGCTCAGCCGGTGGTGCAGCGGCAGCGGGATCCGCCGCAGCGGCAGCACGGGCAGCGACCGCCGCAGGGACGCCAGCCGCAGCGGCAGGGGCAGCCCCAGCGGGGCTTTCGCATGGGTGTGAACAACCCACCCGCCGTGGGCTTCGATCGCGACGAGCAGCGGGCGAAACCGCTCTGTATTCGCTGCAAGAGATGCGGTAAGGAACTCTATCATTTCTACCGCGACTGCCCTCTTGGCGGTCGCCAACATTCCCCTGGCACGGCTGCGGCTTTCTGCATTCCCATCGACGACGAGGATGCGGAGGGCGTGCACGCCCTCGCCATGTGTGCCGTGTTCTAGGAGGCAGCGGATGAGGGGGCGGACGCCTTTGCCCGTGCGGCGACGGTATACGGCCCGCCGGCGGTGCTGTGCGGGGGCGTTGTGGGGGGCATTGACGTGTCAGCCTACGGCTTCTCCGTGGACGCGGTGCCACCGGTGACGGAGACGCCCGGTGAGGACATCCTCCGACGGCTAAACGACCTCGCGGCGGAGGTCAACGCGGCCGTTGAGCCTAAGGTACACTACACTCACGCCTCCTTCCTGCCGTCTGGGGGCGTTGACGCGCAGGCTTCGGCTCTGGTGTGTGACCCTGCCGTGGCAGGTAACACACCAGAGGAGCAGGTTCCGGCAGGTGGTGCGGCGGCATCGGCATCCGCCGTGCCGGCCCCTGCTATGCCTGTCTTGGAGGACGAGGAGGAGCTCCTGAAGCTCTACGGCTACGGCGAACCCGTGTCCCTTCAATCGACACGGGTAACCACTACGGCGGGCACGGACGGTGAGTTCAAGGGCGCCGTGGAAAATGTCAACCGCGCCGCGGTTGTACCGGTCGATCTGACTGGCTACGACACGGACGATTACGAAGACTTCGCTGACGGTAGCTTCCGGTTGAAGCCGCGGGCTCCTGCCATTTCGGCAAATCATGCGTCGGAGCCTGCAGCCCAAGCACCTCACTCTGGTGGTGCTCTGGGGGATTGGGGTGACGGTGCTCACCGCACCTACGGTTGCGGCAAGCCGCCATGGGGCTTCCCCGCTCAGCAGGGTTTGTGGGGGATGCCCTTCCTTCTTTCCTTCCTTCTCTTGATTTCTGTCATGGGAGTGGGAGCTGCCACCTACACGGCGGCCAATGGGATCGACCCTGTGCAGGTATCGGGTCGGGCTGCACCGCAGCCTGTGCTGTGCAGGGGTGATTTATGTATCTACTCTGGTATCACGGAGCTGGACCCCGTCACTCTGGATGCGGTGCTGCACTCCCTGGGTGCCGCGACGGTGGCTCACCGGCCGCCTGACCCACTGGAGTGCAGTACTGCAATCGGCCACGGTGGGCATTGTGGTGACGGTGCTCCTCTGACCTTTGACCCCGAGTAGTTTACTTCTGGTTCTGGCAGTACACCACTTTTCTAGTGGTGTGCTGAGATGTACTTTGACCTCAACTTGGTCTTCAATCTGGTTTATGCTTTTGCTTTGACAACTTTGTATTCTTCAATCTGACTTGCTGGTGCAGACCTTTTCAGTAGTTTAGCAGGACACTCATTGCCTGTATGCTTTTGCTCTTGTACTAGCTAGAGGGTTCCAATTTGTGTATCAGAATGGCACAGTTGGATTAGCAGTTAGGACCTGTCACCCTAGCTCCTGCCCTAACAACTTACACTTCTGACTCTCCTAGCCAGTCACCACCCACAGTGCTGGGGTGGTGTGCTGGAATCTGTATAGGCAGCCCTGACTGGGAGTCCCGGTGCAGGCCCCTATGACAGACCCCTAGGCCAACACTGGACTGCTGACTGATCTGTAGGCTCGTGCTGTGACGCACGCTGTGTCACAGGTAGGCTAGACTCCGTTACCGTTGCGAGACCGTTCGGGGTATATCTAGCTTAGGGTTTATATTATTATGAGAGTTTATCCACACAGAGTTCGAGACTCTCTGATATCTTGTGAACTAGGATATTCCGGTACCTGTCAATGGCATCAGGTGGGGGAATGGGGAGGGAGAGACCCTCTGTCATCGGTGATCGAGGTGGCTGCTTATCCGTGGCTATGCTGAACTTAGCACACAGATCTGTGATGCTCCGCTCGTGTGAAAGCTCAATCCTGGTCGGGTATGACTCTCCTGTAGGAAGTGTCTCAGTCTGGACATCAACCCTGAGCTGGAGGAACTGGTTGAGGACACCAGAGTAGGTGGCCTGGAATGTGGACATGATTGGCTACTATCCAAATTCATGGTCCTCCCACAAGGACCAACGCGCGATGACTATTATGAGTGCCACATGGATCGTTGAGGCGTATTCGTGCTTTTGGCATCATATTTATGAGTCAATTGAATAATTTCTTCTACAGGAGCGTCCACGCGTGTGCTAGAGGGGCGTGCTTAAAGGGTGCGCTTTTGATATGTTTTTTATCGAAATCGTCGAAAAAAAGATGGTCCTCCCACAAGGACCATAGTCGTTAAGCGTCCTACAGTAGCGGTTGCATGGTGCGCGGTGTTGGCCGCTCATGGTCGCACACCTTGAGTTTATGACCAACTATGAAAACTTAGTTGAATAGTCCACACTCTAGTCGCCATCTGAGCTCTCGTTTACCGTGGCGGTTGATCACTCCCGAGTGAAATAAGGATTTTGTGATTTTTTCACTTCTAATTTTCACTTCGCGTCAAGCTAACGAGTGCACATCGCTCACATACTTGCCCATATGGCTTATGTTAAGCTTTCAAAAAATCATTTTATGGATATACTTCAAAAGTTTAAGCACCATACGCTCCTACCACACTGTGAATGCACTCTAGCGGGCATCGTGGATAATGGGTCATGTTTGCACCGATTATCCCATTCCGGCTAAAAAAAACCGATTAAAAAGGTGTACGGTTGTTAATACGCATTAAAGATGGCCAATATATGCACTCCAACATGGCGTATGACCTCCAATATGATGGGGACATGTGTATAAGATCGATATGATCGCATGGACGCAGGTGTAGCCTGCACATACTATTCCCAAAATATTATTGAAGATATCGTATCTTTTTGTGCCTTTTTGAATTTTCAAAAGAATGCAATCTGAAAAAGTTGAGGGTGTTTGTCGCAAATGCGAACGCCATGGATATATTGGGTGGATCCAGGCCGGACCAAGCATCGAAGTAATTAATATATGTCCCATTGATACTAAAAATCATTGGGCGCGCCTTCTAGATCCGAACCAATGCCCAATAAAATTCTTGCAACATTGGTCCTTGTGGGAGGACCATAATCGATTATGGTCCTCCCACAAGGACCATGGGATAGTAGCCATGATGTCAGTGTGAAACCGGGCTCTGGACCGCTCATCGGCACAAGCCACAATGAAGTCATCAACGTATATGAGGACTATGAAGAGCTGACCGTCAATCCAGCCGATGTACAGGCACTCGTCATATGTGGACCTGCTGAGTGTAGGGTAGCGGTCTGTCATGAACCTGTGTGCGGTCTCTGACCAGAGTCTGCCTGAGCCCTGAGGTCCGATGTCCGTAGAGTGCCTTCTTCATATAGGCACCTACATATCCTAGGGGATGGATGTACCCCTTCGGAAACCTGACATAGTACCGCTCATCCTCAGGTATTAGAGCCTGGAATATTCAAGGCCGTGAATTCCAGATTCGGGAGGGCGTAAACCGTACGTTTATGTGAGAACTGAAGTCGGCTTGGTTGCAAAGACCTGTCTGGTATTTTCTCTAAGTATTTTCAGACGTTCCCAAAGTGACCAAAAACCGAACGATCGGCGATCGAACGGTTTTTGGTCACTTTGGGAGTGAGATCGTGAGTTTAGGCTTGGCGACAACACGCGAAACAACACTGAGTATTTTCAGACGTGTTCCCAAAGTGACCAAAAACCGAACGATCGGCGATCGAACGGTTTTTGGTCACTTTGGGAGTGAGATCGTGAGTTTAGGCTTGGTGACAACACGCGAGACAACACTGAGTATTTTCAGACGTGTTCCCAAAGTGACCAAAAACCAAACGATCGGCGATCGAACGGTTTTTGGTCACTTTGGGAGTGAGATCGTGAGTTTCTAAGGCTTGGTGACAACACGCGAGACAACACTAAGTATTACAGTCTGAAAATACTTAGAGAAAATACTCACTGTCTGATTTGTTAAATATGCAATTTTAACTAAAGGCGGAAGGCTTTCTCTCCGGGAGTGTGCCCCTGTCCAGCGAAATAAAGATCTCTAAGATTGAATACTAATCTGAGTAATATTTTGCTTCAAAATATTATCACATATTCCTACTTAGTATGATGTGGGTACCCGTTTCGCAAAGAAGATGAAAACCCATAGCGCAACTATTGCGGGTTTCAAATTCCTTAAATTCCACCCGCTTCCGCCAAATGAACGCGTCATCCCACAACGAGATGTGTGGTTGACCGTTCAGTTTGTGCAATTTGTTTAGGGAAAACAACGCATACGAAATACTATTTTTGCTAACGCTTCCCTCATCCGTTGCCCAAGCTCTCTTGCAAACGAGCGCGCGAATGAGGGAAGAAACGCCTAGCGGAAACGTGGACGCGGTTGACATCCGCGTTTCCGCTAGAGGTGAAATTGCACCGCCAAACGGTCAGTATGTGTTTATTATGCTTATATGATATGCGTGATATGTTCATGCTATGCAGGATGCGTCCCTGTTGGGCGTGAGTCGAGTTGGTTGGCTCGAATCACGCCCATTACCCCCCTCACAAGAACCGTCCAGCATCCTAGATTCCGAACGGATCTTGCTTCCAACCCTTTCTAATTTAAGCAGAATTGCCTGCACACTCGGTATCGTGGTCAGGAACTCGCGTAGAATTACGTATATGGTTGCTTGGTTCAATGAAAGCCACGTGCGGTACCTGGTTCACTGAAAGCCCCGTATCTGGTTCAACGAAAGCCACGTATCTGGTTCAACGAAAGCCCTGTATCTAGTTCAATGAAAGCCCCGTATCTGGTTCAACGAAATCCCCGTACCTGGTTCAATGAAAGCCCCGTAATCTTGCTTGCGCAAAAAATTTTGTTCCTAACACTTATTATGTAGTCAACTGTACAAGTGAACCGTGGAAAGCAAGGGCAACGCACCTTTCATTTTTGATGGAGAATCTTTTACCCTGTCCTCTTTCTTGAATAGAGGACAATAAAATGCATACCATCAGTGTGTTCAACAGTACAACGATACCCGCCGTGGTCGCAAGAAAGGCACACCCTGCCGTACTTTTTCGGAGGCTTCCTCATGTTTGCAATAACCAAGTGAACAGAGGTGGGGTGAAGGCAAAATAATACAAACGGTGATATTACACGCATGTGCTTGTGTCACAAATTTATTCCCCAAAAACAAGACATAATTTCTATTCCCCATTATGCACTTTTCTATTCCTCGATAACCAATTTTCCGAGCCTGGGGGCTGGGGGGAAGGCGGTGACTGGATCGGCCCTGTCTGGCTGAAGTATGCCGTCAATCTCTGACTGAATGGCTTTGTGCCACTGTCTCCAATTAGGGCTGAGCCGAGCCTGTCTGTATGTGGCAGGGTCTGGCTCGTCCATGAAGGCATCACTCGGGAAGTCTGCGGGGTCTGATTCTGCGTCTCTGCGGGCAAGGAGCATGGCCTTCTGGTCTGGGGAGATGATGACAGCATCGGTGTCTGCATACTGGGTGGAGTGTGAGTCAGCAGAGTCGAAGTACACCTGGTATCTGTGCTGGAGCTGAGGCTTATGCCTATTCTACGAAAGGTGGGTTTACACACCGTAAGGATCCCTTACGGTGGGTTACCAAACCCTAAGTAAAACGATTATTTCAGCCCCTAAACTGACCCCCTGGTCATGTTCATGGTGGCAGGATGACTTTAGACACTCCCAAGAGGCATCCGCGAAGAATTATATCGGATGTATCCGGGTTTGTTAACCTGAAAACCCAAACCCAAACCGGCAAACCAATTATCGCATATAAATCGTGTCATATAGCGTAAAAAACCGTCATACCGCCCTCACTTCGCGTGACATTTTGAGGGTCAAGATGGCCTCGAATGAAAATTTTGACAAGACACTGCAGAAAGAGCAGCTCGAGAACTTGACAACATGGGTCTCCAAATTTCCAAAGGGCCATCGAGGAAGGCCACATATCTACCAATATACAAAATTATGTGGTAACCCACCGTAAGCATATATGATCGGAACCCGCTACACCCCCCCACTTCGCGAGCGCATTACACACATGGGGCACATCGCATCCATCCATAGTATGTTCCTCATCTTTCATTCAACTCATAAACTGTCTGAAAATCGATAGGTTTGACACCGTAGACCTCATAACGCTACCACTAGAGGCCGCCGAAAATTCCTCTTACGGCGGGTAAACCCACCGTAAGATTAGTAGAATAGGCACTTATGGTCTACAGACACGATGACAGGGTGATACTTCTGTCGGTCAGCCGGCTTAGCCGAGCACATAGCAAAACACGGGTAAAAGACATTAGGTGCCCCATGTTTGTGTCTGTGCTTGAGAAAGCTGATGAGAGTGGTATAGTGGCTCTTGGCCAGCTGGAGATAGTGTATGAGCTTTACCCAGACTGGATGTCTGAGTTTAGCACACTGGACCTTGACATAGGCAAAGGTCTCTGACTCGTGGGTGCTGCATGCAAGCTCGAGGATGTCGGGGGAGGAGAGGGCTGTGGGGCGTCGGATGGGGTACAGCTTCTTTGTGAAGATAGCTGTGGAGGCGGGATCAACCAGAGTGTTGTGCGTGTTGGCAAGTGTCTTAGCCATGAGAGCAGGGTCAGTGACAAACGTAGGCCTAGAGAGAGCCTTGAGTTTTCCTTTCACTGTGTCAAGGCATAGATAGTTGCCTGGTGTGAGATTCCCGACATAGCGGTAGGGCTTGCTCTTAGGCTGTAGCTTAGCCGAAGTGTCAGCTTTAGCTCCTGCCTTAGAGCGCTGTGCGGGGTCCTGCCAGACATTGCACTCGGACCAGAAGGGCCGGAGCTCGGTGTAGTCGAAGTGACGGCCGGTGTATCTGAGATGAGGTGTGTCCATTCCAATGTGCATGCTAGGTATACAGTAAGAACCCACATATAAGAAGACCCACCTATAAGAAGATAGCCGCTAGGACATTTTTCAAAAGTTAAGAATTAGAAGATTTTATAGCCGCTAAAAATGCTTGGTTTTTACCTAGAATTAAGAAGATTTGGCGCTGGCGGGTACAACAACACCTAATTTCAAAATCATTAATATATCCCGCGTTATTATATTTGATATACAACGTAAGATGATACACACTTCCGGAGTGATGTATACACTACAAGATGACATACAGTGCACTGTAAGAATAATATACACGGTTAATATGGCATAATATGGCTTCTGAGTAAGCTGAACTTGGGCAGGCAAGTTAGCGACTGTCGTACGAGGAGGCGAACCCTGAACGACAGACTGTGTCTCGGCGGGTATTTCAATAACCGGAGGCGGAGACTCGGGCTCACCTGCATCTTCAGCAACCTCTTTATGTGCGACGAGGTTAGCAGGGGTTATTATTTGGATTGTCTTCTCGAGCAACGCGCGCTTCTGTGACGTGTACTCTTCTTCATCTAAAATCTCGTCATCATAGAAAGTCTTTAACTCTCGGAGCTCGTGTAGTACTTCCGATGAAAGTTGGTAGCGCGAACCATCTCTTTAAGTGCCTTAGCCTTTTCATGCTTAAAGTCAATAGCTGATAGGCCATGCTCGTCTGCCAGCGTTTTTAATAGTTTTAGGGACGCTTTTGTACCAGCGTCCATTACTGTATTCGAACCTAATGTAAAGTGTCTACACACGACAGTGATAAAAACAAGAAGGTAGCCGCTAGAAGGCGACAAGTGGCATCCTGAAAAAACCCGAAATTAAGAAAGATCGACCGCTAGCGGCAATCCACTCCCACGAATTATCACATCCTAAGGCCATATTTAAGAATATATGCACCGCTAGCTAGATGCGATTGGCGGGGGGCTCATTTTAAGAAGCCTAGCGGCTAGGCATTTTCCCCAGTCTTCTTATATATGGGTTCTTACTGTAACATTGAGGACTGTGTTAATGGCATGGAGTGCAGCAAGAGGCCATGTGTACAGCGGGGCATCATATGTGCGCATGGTGCTGTTCATGATCTTCTGCATGTCTCTCCAGAGCACCTCAATCTGAGCCTGGAACTCGTGCGTGTATGGCGGACCGGTCTCGTAACGCATGCGGTACTGTCGGAGCAGTGCCTTCATCTCCTCTGATGCGTACTCTGCGGCACAGTCTGTGTGGAAAGTGATGGTCTCTGGTGTGAAGCCGTGGAACTGAATGTCATCAAGGACAGACTGGAGGTGGAAGTGTTGGCCTCCCTTAGAAGGCGAGGCAAATCCGAAGGCCTTTTTAGCGACGGGGCACTTAAAGGCACTGATGAAGACTGACTCGGCGTAGCCATGGGGGTTTGCATGGGCCCCAAATGTCAGCAAATATGTGCTGGAATGGCTTGGACTGTTCCCATTTGACAGGCCGGTGGTTGGCTGGCAAAGCCGGAGGTGGTCTGCGGTTGGCTCTGTCAAATACATCAAAGGGTCCTGGGCGTTTGGCATTCCACGTGTTGCAATGAGCACACCCGCAGCCTGAGAGGATAGTCCTGAGTGTCTTCATGGAGAGATGTCGTCTGGGTACTGCAAACTGAAGCCCCTGTGAGAAGAGGTGAGCAATGTACTGGTGTGAGTAGTGGCCCAGACAGGCATGGATGGAGGTACTGATGAACGACGTTTATTTACTTCACGTCAACCTCTTTCGCCATCTCCAACAATCGAAGAAGTCTCCATCACGACCAACGCCCTTCTTCAAGATGTCCATGCGCTCACCGCCAACATGGCTGAGCTCACCACCACCTTCGCCTCGCTTGGATCAGCATTTCAGCGTTCATCTGCCCAGACCGACGAGATCTACGAGAATTACGTCACGAAGGAGGAACTCAACGACATCAACCAACTCAACGAGACTGTCCTCAACGACTTAATCAAAGTACGAGACGAGTGCAAAACACACTATTCGATGAAAATGATATTCTCATGTGAAAATGATATTGCCTTATTTACCTCATGATGAGCCGTCGCAAAAAGTTCGGCAAGAAAATGCATAATCGATCTAAATGGAGGTTTTATGATGTATGGAGAGTTACTAGGCCTTATTAGGGCAATAATAAGACCCCGTGAGGAAAAATTTTTGGATTTCTTTTTTTTTGGTGCTCGCCGGGGGGCAAAAACGCTGTTTTCGGGCCATTTTTAGTGGGCGGGGGCTAGAGGATTTCAGTTAGGTGACCAAATCGCGCGTTTGAAGTTCGTGGGACCTTTCAAGGACCATCACGGGCAACATAGTGGAAGAAATGATGAGAATATTTTTTTTGGGTGCTCGCCGGGGGCCAAAATGGCTGTTTCTGGGGCCTGAGCGGGCCATTTTGCGTGCGCGGGGGCTAGAGGATTTCAGTTAGGTGACCAAATCACGCGTTTGAAGTTCGTGGGACCTTTCAAGGACCATCACGAACTACTTACTGGAAGAAATGATGAGAATATTATAATTTGCACCCAGCACGGGGTTATCTCCAAACTTGCGAACGCGGTTCGGAAGCCCTTCCCGAGTGCGCTCGAAGGCAGACACAGAACGGTCGTTGACCAGGACACGGGTGAGGAGAGCGTGAAGATCTACTCAGTCAATGACCAGGAGGAAATTCCGCTTAGTCTGACCACGCTGCTGCCTCTGCTCCCTTTCGTGGAGGAGGGGTTTTATGTGGCGAAGGGGGGCACCCGTGCGTGCAGCCTCAGAGAAGCAAAAACAAAAGTCCCCGCCAGGTTTCAAGGGCGCATGCGAACCTTCATGCTCATGCTGTACCCATATATATGCGAAGCGCTCGCTGACAAGCCCAACGACGCGCGATTCTGGGACAACCCGAAGAACCTCACCCTCAAACCCCAGTTTATGCCGTCCAAAGAGGCACACAACGCTCTAGGGTTCCAAAGGTTGGCAGAACCCCAGGCGACCGAAGGGGAAGAACTAACCACTTGGGAAGAGGGCTTCCACCCCACTCAATCCAAATGGGGCCCACGATCGCTGTGGCACGCAGGAAGAAGAGGACCCCCCACGACCTCCATGCAAGCCAAAAACGCCTTAAAACAAATGGCGACAGGTTATTGCGCCAAGGATGAAGAAGACCACGAAGACGCCTTTAAATGCCACGATATTGGAGTCAGACCCACCCTGCTTGAGGACCCGGGGGGTAGAGTCATGATAATGGACTCCGTAGGCGTGAGACCCAAGGCGGAAAAATTCCTCTCAGACCTGCGACACGCAGCCAGAGCTGGAGCAAGACTCACCGAGAAGGAGGCGATGGACAGCAGGAGGGCGATGAGGAGAAACCGCTCTGAGGGGTCCCATGCGGACAGCCTCCTGAAGGGGGGAGGAAGAAGAGGAAATAAGCCCCGGAGGGAGGGCACCCCCAGGCACAGGACGGAAGGGGTCTTCTCGGACACCAGAGGCAGGGAGGCGTGGCTTAGCTCCATACAAGTGGAAACCCACAGCCTCTGCACGACGGGCTTGGACACAGTGTCGATGCACCAGACGAAACTCGCGGATGCCCTCAACGGAACCGAGTTCGAGCAGTCGGAACAATACGAGGCGCAGATGCGCAACACGATGGAAACGGTCCGGGACGAGGGATTTTCCTTTGTCCTGACTTGCGACGGCAGCCACTGGAATGTGCTCCTATTCGGAAAAAATGAGGACACCAGTGTTTCAATCTACCTCTACGACCCAATGGGGGGGGAAGACACGCGCCTATTGACTGCGCTGAGACAGTGGGCAGGACCGCCGGGATGGCCGCCGGTCAACGTAACGGTCTCCAACATGGGGGTCGCACACCAACGGGACGGATACCAATGCGGCGTCTGGGTGTGCTACATGATTGACAAGTGGCAGGAATGGAATAGGTCCACCACAGGAGAGAAGTGGGAGTCCTGGATCGGGCTGCATGGGCCCCCGGTGGGCGGAGAAGCTACGACCTCCAAGGGATACAGGAAAGCCATGAGAGGCCCAATCATGGCGCGCATAGGAGAATTGGAACAACGGGAGCGCCACCACGTGTTCCACGGGGAGGGAGAGACTCATGACCCAATCTCCTTCGAGGAAGTGGATGACGAAATCCAGGAAGAGGCCGGCGCGGGGCCAATGCAAGTCGGGAGGAGCCCGACCAGGCAGACCCAGGCAAACACGGTGCCAGCAACCCCCAGGCACGCCCGGGAGCTCCCGAAGGTCGGTGAGAAAAGGACCAGGCAGATCATACAAAGCCCCCAGGCCACGGTGGAGAGCGAGGAGATCAGACCCAGGCCGAATCCGCCTGCGCAGACGCCCCAGAGGGAAACAAGCCCCCACCGGGTCACAAAGGTTAGCCTGGAAGACGGCAGAGGCACGAAATGGAAGGGGACCGCGGCGCAGATCATGATGCTGAGGACATGGGTCCTCGCTCAATTGTCCAAAGGAGATGTCAGGACTGGGGAGTTGTTCCAGCATGCGGCCAAAATCGGATTCCCGAGAGACGCGGTTAGGCTGATGACCACGCACCTCGTAAGCAGTGAACAGGTCGCATGGGCAACGCACCCCCCTGTTAATGACTGCCGGAGCAGGAACATGTGGTGGAGGATCGACACCATGGAGCTCTCGGTAGGCGCTGGCCCGACGGTTGCCAATGATCCGGAAGTGCTCGAAGAAACGGAGGAGGAACCCCAGGCCGTTGAGGCGTCCGAGAGCACCACAATCCTAGCGGTTAGGACGCACTGGGGAAGCAGGGAATACCTGCTTGGGCCAATTCGCCCACAAGGGGAGGCATGGGTCGAAGAGGACACACTGCTGACAGGAGGAATTGCGGGAATGAACCCGAGCCGGGCCGAACGAGAGACCGACACGTTCCACAACAAGGAGCGGGAAGCACAGCAGGCTCGGAGACCCACAGAAAGAGAACCGCTGTCAGGAGCTCCCACGAGGCATGCCCACTACTGGCCGGGGGTCACCAAGCTCAACATAGACACTGAACCCTTTAACCCAGACTGGGACGCAGCACCCTCGGGCAAGTGCACGCTCACGACAGAGACAGGCAGGCACCACGTGTTCGCGCACGACGAGCGGGGCAAGATGGTAGGCGCCCTCAAAGAAGAGGTACTCGATAGGCTCTACGACAGATATGTGGCCGCGGCGGGCACGGACAGCGCAGATCAGACCCATACAAGGGCGGGGGAAGAGCGACGGCGGTCCTTCGAGGAGCGGGAGCCACAGCTGGGCACAGTCCACGGATTCGCCACAGAAGTAGTCCTCCTGCTCAAAAGATATTCCTGCGAGGAGGAGGAGGAAGTCAAGAAAACTGCACTGCAAAATCACTGGACGCTCCCTCCAGAAATTATGCAAGCGCTCCAGGAGGCCTTCGGGATCCAGGCGGAGATATTCGCGTCGCCGCTCAACGTACACAGCCACACGGCGACATACTGCTCCAAGTTCGACAGGGACAAGATTTTCGGATCCAAAGGGTCTGCATGGGACACCCAATGGGGAGAACTGGGCGCCTTCGAGTTCAATCCGGAGTACACAGCGGCAGACCTAGACAAAGCGCTTCAGGAGGCCCTGATGTCCACCATGGCGAAAACCCCGGTACTGGGGGTAGGAATTTACCCGGCCTGGACGAGAACGCCAGCCAAGGCATACTGCAGGAGGTATGGAGATACTAGGATACATGAATTCGGGGTGATCCCAAGAAAAAGCTTTACGTTCCTTCCCCCAGACCACTGGGGAGGCACCACAGTATCAGGCGTCACGAAGAAGGACTACAGCAACTGGGGAGTTAGGATCCTAGTTGTTGCCAACGCAGAGGGATGGCAAAAATTCTGCCCGGACCCAGAAGGGGCAGCGGAACTAGTCGGGAAGGCCCTGCAGCGCAGCACGTACTGCACGGTCCGTAAGTACCACACGATTCGGAACCTCAGGCCGGCCAACCCGAGGGTCCACACCTCGGATGCAGTGTCAGACATGGCGGCGGTTAAAAATGCGATGGAGAACGCTAGTCAATACGACATGATCTTCGACCCTCACCCGATGAGAAAATGGGAAATACCGAGCATGTCGCGCAGACAGGGATGGGGGAACGAAGGGGGTGAGGTCCCCAAGGAAGACCGCACCCCGGAGGCGGCGAGGGCCATGAGACAAACATGGCGCGACAGGGGACTCGCCGAGGTCACGATCACGGAGTACCATGCGGCGAACACGGCATGGCCTTTGGACAAGATCAAAGAGGACTCGAGGGCCAGATGGCTAAAGGCAATGGAGCGCACTCCCATGCTCTTCAGCAGACAAGACAGGGACAGGGGACACACGGAAGTAAGGGAGAGGTTCCCCACGTGTCCCATTAAGCACAAAACCGGACATTCCAGAACCCTTGAGAAAATCAACAAAGCCTGGGATGCAACCTCGTTCCTCTATACGGATGGATCGCGACTGGACCCAGAGGAAGAAGGGGGGTTACATAGAGTGGGAGCGGCCTACTGGGACCCCAGAGGGGATGAAAACCCCAGAACTTGGAGGGGCACGTGGTCGACGGGTGGACACCTCACCATCAACAGGGCGGAACTCCTGGCGATCCACGCGGCACTCAGGGCCAGAGAATGCACAACACCGGGCGAGATAGCAATCTGCACGGACAGCCTCTGCAGTATGTACCAAATACTCAACATGTTGTCCAGACCCCACACGATGGAGGGCCATAGACACAGGGATTTGCTTGAGGATATACTCTCCCTGGTCGAACAGCATAACAGCCAGGGAACGAAGGTCTCACTCAGGAAGGTCAAAAGCCACACGGGGGTGAAGGGCAACGACAAGGCAGATGAGGCGGCCAAACAGGCAGCAGAAAACCAGGAGGGCACCACCCAAATTGACCCATGGGACAACAGGACCATGTACACGCTCGTGGCCAATGCCCGAGATGGTGAATCGATGAGGCCCCTGCAAGGGGAGGGGGCGGTAGAAAGGTATGTGGCAGAAAGGATTGCACTAAAAGCGACACAGCACAGGTCAGTGAGAAAATGGCTACAGCCCCCGAGCAGCCCGTGGGAAGAATGGGGAACACCCGGCAGGGGAAGTCGGGAGGGAGCTCTCTCAGTAGAGGGCTCTATGACAGAGAACCCCACGACCGGCGCCCCAGGGCCAGCCCAAGGCCCCGACCGGGGCCGACAGAACGTGGAAATGAGGACACCAGGGGAGAATCTCCAGGAGCCGATGCTCCTGGAGGAACTCCAGCACGCTCCCTGGAGCCAGGGCGACCCGCCGGAGCGACGGGAGCCGGGCGACCAGGAACAGGTACACCCGCGGGATCAAGTGACCACTCAGGACGAGTGGGACCTACTCTGGGAATTCGATGAGACGCGGGGGCCGCCTCTGGACATGGACGAGAGGGGGGCCATGAACTCGCCAGACAGAGAGATGATGCAAGCGATCGAGGAGGCAGAACGTGAGGACCCAATTGACGGTCTGTGCCGCTCGATGATGGAGATGGACCTGGGAGAGTCGGAACTCCAGAACCTGACGGACGTTCCACAACAAGCGATAGACGCCTACCAGGAGGCGGCCCCAGAGAGAAGAAGAAAGAGAAAGAGGGACCGGGAGGCCATGCACCGGGGAAACGGAGACAGGGCCGCCACAAGCCACGCAGACGCTGCCACAGTCGAGACACACATGGGAAGAAGATTGGAGGAGCCCCCGCGGGAAATTCTCCAGGACAAGTCGATACCAGGAATATCCAATCACTTCTGGAAGATTACTCCACCGACGCTCAGGTCCCTGATTCTAAGATGCCGGTTTGGGGTCCTCATGACGACTGCCAGAAAGCACCTCATATGGCCGAACAAATATCCGGTCCCGGACTGCGCCCTCTGCGGGAGGAGGGACACTCCGGCACACAGGCTGGCTGGATGCAAAGACGAGACCAGCATGAACATGGCCACAGCCAGGCACAATGAAGTGGCAAGGACCCTTTACGAAGCGATCAGGAAGGGACGAACGGGCGCCAGTCCGATCTGGATCGCGCACCACGCTGGGCTCGACGGGACTAACAAATGTACCCGCCCGATACCGGACTTCGTACTCAAAAGGGGTCAGTGCCGTAGGGACGGAAGGGACCACCCGGGGGCGAAGGACCCCCCAGACGACATACCACACTTTGTGGATATTGTCATGATCAAGGGTGCAGAGGACGTCAGGGACGCCCCCCCAGGCAGGCCGGAAAACACCCACAGGGAGGATGTGGGAGAAATCCACCTCATAGAAGTGGCCTTCACGTGGGACACTCGCTGGTATGTGTCCCTTCACGATAAACTCAACAAGTATGAGCCCCTTATGGAGCTACTCAGATCCAAAGGCTATAAAGTGTTCTTTCACCCGATGGTTTTCGGAACCACGGGGTCGGTATATGAACACAACGCAAGGGCTCTCACGCAACACCTCGGATTCAACAAGAAGGAAGCTGAGGCCCTCCTCAAGAAAATCAGTAGCATCGCGGTGGAATGGGCTGCCAAGATGTTGATTTCACACAGCAGGTCGGAGAAGGAGAAGGCTCTAAAAAACAGTAAGAAGCAGCCTTGATTGTGCATGTGACTAGGGGCAGGCGTAACAGCTGTGCACCTTCAAATATCACGCTTCCAGTAGGAAGAGTCACATTTTTTCTTTTTTCTTTCTTTTTTTCTTTTTTCTTTTTTTCATAGATAGTTGCCTGGTGTGAGATTCCCGACATGGCGGCATGGCTTGCTCTTAGGCTGTAGCTTAGCCGAAGTGTCAGCTTTAGCTCCTGCCTTAGAGCGCTGTGCGGGGTCCTGCCAGACATTGCACTCGGACCAGAAGGGCCGGAGCTCGGTGTAGTCGAAGTGACGGCCGGTGTATCTGAGATGAGGTGTGTCCATTCCAATGTGCTTGTTAGGCATACAGTAAGAACCCACATATAAGAAGACCCACCTATAAGAAGATAGCCGCTAGGACATTTTTCAAAAGTTAAGAATTAGAAGATTTTATAGCCGCTAAAAATGCTTGGTTTTTACCTAGAATTAAGAAGATTTGGCGCTGGCGGGTACAACAACACCTAATTTCAAAATCATTAATATATCCCGCGTTATTATATTTGATATACAACGTAAGATGATACACACTTCCGGAGTGATGTATACACTACAAGATGACATACAGTGCACTGTAAGAATAATATACACGGTTAATATGGCATAATATGGCTTCTGAGTAAGCTGAACTTGGGCAGGCAAGTTAGCGACTGTCGTACGAGGAGGCGAACCCTGAACGACAGACTGTGTCTCGGCGGGTATTTCAATAACCGGAGGCGGAGACTCGGGCTCACCTGCATCTTCAGCAACCTCTTTATGTGCGACGAGGTTAGCAGGGGTTATTATTTGGATTGTCTTCTCGAGCAACGCGCGCTTCTGTGACGTGTACTCTTCTTCATCTAAAATCTCGTCATCATAGAAAGTCTTTAACTCTCGGAGCTCGTGTAGTACTTCCGATGAAAGTTGGTAGCGCGAACCATCTCTTTAAGTGCCTTAGCCTTTTCATGCTTAAAGTCAATAGCTGATAGGCCATGCTCGTCTGCCAGCGTTTTTAATAGTTTTAGGGACGCTTTTGTACCAGCGTCCATTACTGTATTCGAACCTAATGTAAAGTGTCTACACACGACAGTGATAAAAACAAGAAGGTAGCCGCTAGAAGGCGACAAGTGGCATCCTGAAAAAACCCGAAATTAAGAAAGATCGACCGCTAGCGGCAATCCACTCCCACGAATTATCACATCCTAAGGCCATATTTAAGAATATATGCACCGCTAGCTAGATGCGATTGGCGGGGGGCTCATTTTAAGAAGCCTAGCGGCTAGGCATTTTCCCCAGTCTTCTTATATATGGGTTCTTACTGTAACATTGAGGACTGTGTTAATGGCATGGAGTGCAGCAAGAGGCCATGTGTACAGCGGGGCATCATATGTGCGCATGGTGCTGTTCATGATCTTCTGCATGTCTCTCCAGAGCACCTCAATCTGAGCCTGGAACTCGTGCGTGTATGGCGGACCGGTCTCGTAACGCATGCGGTACTGTCGGAGCAGTGCCTTCATCTCCTCTGATGCGTACTCTGCGGCACAGTCTGTGTGGAAAGTGATGGTCTCTGGTGTGAAGCCGTGGAACTGAATGTCATCAAGGACAGACTGGAGGTGGAAGTGTTGGCCTCCCTTAGAAGGCGAGGCAAATCCGAAGGCCTTTTTAGCGACGGGGCACTTAAAGGCACTGATGAAGACTGACTCGGCGTAGCCATGGGGGTTTGCATGGGCCCCAAATGTCAGCAAATATGTGCTGGAATGGCTTGGACTGTTCCCATTTGACAGGCCGGTGGTTGGCTGGCAAAGCCGGAGGTGGTCTGCGGTTGGCTCTGTCAAATACATCAAAGGGTCCTGGGCGTTTGGCATTCCACGTGTTGCAATGAGCACACCCGCAGCCTGAGAGGATAGTCCTGAGTGTCTTCATGGAGAGATGTCGTCTGGGTACTGCAAACTGAAGCCCCTGTGAGAAGAGGTGAGCAATGTACTGGTGTGAGTAGTGGCCCAGACAGGCATGGATGGAGGTACTGATGAACGACGTTTATTTACTTCACGTCAACCTCTTTCGCCATCTCCAACAATCGAAGAAGTCTCCATCACGACCAACGCCCTTCTTCAAGATGTCCATGCGCTCACCGCCAACATGGCTGAGCTCACCACCACCTTCGCCTCGCTTGGATCAGCATTTCAGCGTTCATCTGCCCAGACCGACGAGATCTACGAGAATTACGTCACGAAGGAGGAACTCAACGACATCAACCAACTCAACGAGACTGTCCTCAACGACTTAATCAAAGTACGAGACGAGTGCAAAACACACTATTCGATGAAAATGATATTCTCATGTGAAAATGATATTGCCTTATTTACCTCATGATGAGCCGTCGCAAAAAGTTCGGCAAGAAAATGCATAATCGATCTAAATGGAGGTTTTATGATGTATGGAGAGTTACTAGGCCTTATTAGGGCAATAATAAGACCCCGTGAGGAAAAATTTTTGGATTTCTTTTTTTTTGGTGCTCGCCGGGGGGCAAAAACGCTGTTTTCGGGCCATTTTTAGTGGGCGGGGGCTAGAGGATTTCAGTTAGGTGACCAAATCGCGCGTTTGAAGTTCGTGGGACCTTTCAAGGACCATCACGGGCAACTTAGTGGAAGAAATGATGAGAATATTTTTTTTGGGTGCTCGCCGGGGGCCAAAATGGCTGTTTCTGGGGCCTGAGCGGACCATTTTGCGTGCGCGGGGGCTAGAGGATTTCAGTTAGGTGACCAAATCACGCGTTTGAAGTTCGTGGGATCTTTCAAGGACCATCACGAACTACTTAGTGGAAGAAATGATGAGAAATTTTAATTTGGGTGCTCGCCGGGGGCCAAAATGGCCGTTTCTGGGGCCTGAGCAGGCCATTTTGCGTGCGCGGGGCTATAGGATTTCAGTTAGGTAGCCGAATCGCGCGTTTGAAGTTCGTGGGACCTTTCAAGGACCATCACGAACTACTTAGTGGAAGAAATGATGAGAAATTTTAATTTGGGTGCTCGCCGGGGGCCAAAATGGCCGTTTCTGGGGCCTGAGCGGGCCATTTTGCGGGCGCGGGGCTATAGGATTTCAGTTAGGTATCCGAATCGCGCGTTTGAAGTTCGTGGGACCTTACAAGGACCATCACGAACTACTTAGTGGAAGAAATGATGAGAAATTTTAATTTGGGTGCTCGCCGGGGGCCAAAATGGCCGTTTCTGGGGCCTGAGCAGGCCATTTTGCGTGCGCGGGGCTATAGGATTTCAGTTAGGTATCCGAATCGCGCGTTTGAACTTTGTGGGACCTTTCAAGGACCATCACGAACTACTTAGTGGAAGAAATGATGAGAAATTTTAATTTGGGTGCTCGCCGGGGGCCCAAATGGTTGTTTCTGGGGCCTGGGCAGGCCATTTTGCGTGCCTCGGTCACAATGGCATAAAGAATTAATGATAGCACATGCATGTACAACCCACACTTGTTTGTTGCATACATATGGGATTTCCCATTACAATTGCATCCACAATGTACCATTATTATGATTAAGAGACAGCCCCCCAACTTATTATGGGGGGAAAATCTGTCCCTTCATGATATTCTATATCAAAGATATAATAAATACAGCACAAGCGCCTCTGCCTTATCTACCTAGGCCGCCCAAATGGTGGCATGAAACCATTGCAAAAATCAGCAAAGGACATGTTCAGCTGGGCAGTTCCTTGGCTGCCCCCCATGGCAGCCCGCAACATTTGGGCTTCCTGCCATGACATTGTGATGGTTGGCTGGGACACTTGCGGTTGGGGTTGTAACCCCCATGGCATGAAGGGCTGGTTGGTAAACTGGGGTGCTATCTGTGCCGTCAGTTGCAACGGTTGAGACGGCGTGTACAACACCTGCGAGCTGTTCGCAATCCCTTCCTGTGCCCGCAGAGGTATCTGGTGGCTTGACGCCTGCATCCCAACACCACCACCTCCACCAGCCACGGCAGACGCCTGCACATCCATCGCCACAGATTCGGCGGGGGCCATGGACACCGGTGGCGTGTTTGTCGTTGTTGGGGAGGCAGGTGGTGGCGGGGTTGCTTGCGTCACCGCTTGCAGCTTCCGCTTCAGTTCGTTCGGCAATCTCCAACTGCGCCTTCAAGTCTGCAACCTCCTGCTGCAACCGCTGACTCGCCGCCGGTGCCACCTCCCCCCTAGCCGGCTGACCAGTTCCCGCCTGTGACACCAGTTCCATCAGGCCTGCCGCCCCCTCCTCCCTGCCGACGCTCACCCCGCCCACCGACCTGGTTTCCTCCGATGGCGTGCCTTGCCACAGATGCAGGGGCTCCAACGGAGAAAACATATCCTCCTCCCACCCTGCCTCCTCCGTCCTGTTAGTAGCAATGGGTGTTGGCAAGGTCTCTTGCGACCCCACCTGAACCGCACGGGGACCAACCTGCCTCTTGGATCTGGTTCTCGTGGTAGTTGCTGCTGCCTCATCCGCACTCCTCTTCGTCCCTGCCACCTTCCCTGCCTTGGCCTTCTTCCCTGCCTTCTGAGCAGCAGCAGCAGCTGCTGCCTCCTTCGCTGCCTTCTCAGCAGCAGCTGCTGTTGCCTTCTGAGCAGCCGCAGCTGCTGCCTTTGCCTTCGCCTGCTCTGCCTTCTTCGCTGCAACCTTGGCTGCCTCCGCTGCTGCTTTCTTGTCCGCTGCAGCCTTCTGTGTGGCTGCCTCCTTCGCCGCCGCCTGCTGCCTCGCCACCTCCTCCCGCTTTCTGGCCGACTTCTTGGCCTCCGCCGATGCACCCGTTTTCGGGACAGCATCCGCTGGCCCCCCATACACCGGCTTCAGCTCACCAGCCAGAAAGTCTTCTTCTTTCTTCCAGTGGTGATTGAAGCTGGCGACCTGCTCAAAAGTGCCCGCCTTGTGCGCCTCCTGAAAGCACTTGCAGGCTTCCAGCAGAAGATCAGCAGCCTCCTTCCTTGCCTCCTCCGCGATCATACTTTGCACCCTTTTCTCGCCTTTAGCCGTGAGGCTGCTCACTCGGAACAGCACCAAACGACGCTCTCCTGACTCCGCCCCCTCCAGACTCCACGGCCCATACACCCAGCAACCCACCCCGTTCTGCGGTTTCCCAGGTTTCACCGCGGGGCCCGCAATCCAGCACTTGCTCGGGTGCTTCTCGTGCGTCACCACCCTCCCAAACGCCATATCCCCCCGAAGACTATTCCGCAGGCTCACCTTCTCGTGGAGGGTCCAGGCGATCGTGGGAGAATTACAATTTATCGCCACGCAGTAGTTCATCTCCTCATACAAAGCTCTAAAATAATATTTTGTCATCGGCGGATTAGGCAGCAGCTGTCGTGAGTCCACGGCCTGTATCCGCGAGAGCGGACCGGACAAGGCCTGTACCGGAAACGTCACGTTCTCCGGCGGGTTCGCTCCCACCAAGTCGATGTAAAAGTGTACGGACCAGCGCGGCCACCCCGTGTGCTTGAACTCCGCCCCGCAATGCACCAACCTCCCATGAAACACCACCACACTCCTCGCATTCAAGAAGAGTGTTACCCCCGCCAACCCCCTGCCCTCATGGGATTCCCCCACCTTCATCTTGTGCGACCCAGGGTACACCACAAACTGATACTCCTCCGTGTACACCGTGAGCACTCCGTACTCCCCCTCGTCGTAGTGCCTCCCTTGCCGCTCCGCTCCGCCGTGCGTCATAAGGCACGTCCGTGCCATAATTCCAGAGCGCATTTCTAGGTCCCTGCTATCCACCTCCCCCAGCTTTCCCAGCACATCCCCCCCCAACGCCTCCAACCGATTCATCAACCCTGTCTTCTCCTCCACGTCGACAATGAACCGGTGATCGTCCGGTGTCGAGTGAACCTTCACCCCTTTCTCATAGCACTTCATGAAGTTCTGCTTCACTTTGTTCGTCTGGTACCCTTTGTGAAACTCCTTGTGCAGGCTGTCCAGGTCCGCTTCATCTTGCATATAAGCGACGAAATAGCCGGCTGTTTCCAGCTGCGCTTGCCAATCAGGAGGGTACAGCAGGGAAGGCTGTACCCTCGAAGCAGGATCCTGCCCCCCAGGCTCCTCTGCAGATCCTGCCTCCTTCGCCTCCCCTGCTGGCACCTGTGCAGCCTCCCCTCCTGCTGCCGCGATCGCCTCCCCTGCTGCCTGCTGTGCTGGCTTCTGTGCAGCCTCCCCTCCTGCTGCCGCATGCGCCTCCCCTGCTGCCTGCACAGGTGCTGGCTCCTGTGCAGCCTCCCCTCCTGCTGCCGCGAGCGCCTCCCCTGCTGCCTGCTGTGCTGGCTTCTGTGCAGCCTCCCCTCCTGCTGCCGCATGCGCCTCCCCTGCTGCCTGCACAGGTGCTGGCACCTGTGCAGCCTCCCCTCCTGCTGCCGCGATCGCCTCCCCTGCTGCCTGCTGTGCTGGCTCCTGTGCAGCCTCCCCTCCTGCTGCCGCGATCGCCTCCCCTGCTGCCTGCACAGGTGCTGGCACCTGTGCAGCCTCCCCTCCTGCTGCCGCATTCGCCTCCCCTGCTGCCTGCTGTGCTGGCTTTTGTGCAGCCTCCCCTCCTGCTGCCGCATTCGCCTCCCCTGCTGCCTGCTCTGCTGCCTCCTGTGCTTCCTCCTCTGACGCCTCCCCTTCTCCTATCGTCATGAAAAGCATAGGCATGGGGACCGCTCCTGCCTCCGCTGCCTCCCCTCCTGCTGCCACGATCGCCTCCCCTGCCGCCTGCTGTGCAGCATCCCCTCCCGCGATCGCCTCCCCTGCTGCCTCCTGTGCTGGCAAGGCCAATGAGCCGGAGGGCTGCTTGTCAAAAAACGCAGGTCCAGTTTTGTACAGCCCGTGAAACGGGCCTTTACAGTTGGACCGATGGCAAGAAGCCATATCGTCCATCTCCACCCCGATGCCAACCGCGCAACGGCCGTGAAACCCGCGTTTACAAATTCTGCAGGCGTGGCCCACAGAAGCGCCCTGCGCTGCACCCTTCCCGCAAAACAGGCAGTGCTCGCGGGTAATGTCCCCGCAGCGCTTGCATTCCCCTTTGTACTGCGGAGATTCCGTGCCGCAACCCCTGTGAAAAAAGCCCTGGCATAGAGTGCACTTCGTCGCCTGCACTTCGACCAGTGGTGCCTTTCCAATGTGCGGGCAATCGGGCACCACGCATCCTAGGCGAGGGGGGAACAGAGAGACTTTGCTCCGCTTGGGTTGCGCTTCCGCGCCGAAGGCTCTTGAAAGCGCTTTATTTCCACGACTGGCCATTTTTTTCTCGATAAGTATTGAGAGTATACGTATATAGAAGATTTTAGTAACTAGGTGTTACTAAACAACTGACAAACTTGTGAGCACTTTCGCCAAACCGCTAACTTGCAAAGCTTTGAAAATGCGCATGCGCTTCACCGGCCGCGAGATCAGGCCAGTCACAGGGAGACTTTGATCTCGCGGCCGGTGACATCTTCTACGCAATTATACCATTGCGTATAATTATCTGATGTGTATGAAGAAAAATTTCACCGGCCGCGAGATCGGTCCAGTCACAGGGAGACTTTGATCTCGCGGCCGGTGACATCTTCTACGCAATTATACCATTGCGTATAATTATCTGATGTGTATGAAGAAAAGTTTCACCGGCCGCGAGATCGATCCAGTCACAGGGAGACTTTGATCTCGCGGCCGGTGACATCTTCTACGCAATTATACCATTGCGTATAATTATCTGACGTGTATGAAGAAAAGTTTCACCGGCCGCGAGATCAGTCCAGTCACATCGGAGCTTAGATCTCGCGGCCGGTGATGCGTGTATGCGTGAACAAGACCTGAACGGGCATAACACCGGACGCGAAAGTGCAAACTCGAAAGACTTAAACTCTCAAGTATCATGAAGTGCGACTATTGCAATAGGAGAGCAAGAGTGCACGTATGGTTTGGACCTGATTGCTATTTTTACGATATTACCGACTACCAGTACGCGCTCGCTTGTCTACCTTGCGCTTGGGATGTCTTGATGGAAGCAGAGGGCCTGGACGATTATAGGGGGGTGAATTGGGAACTGCTTTTTTTAAAACAAAGTCAGAGAGAGTACAGCAGCGGACCGCCCTACTACTGCAGTATGGAACTGATTTAGACTTTAAGGGGGGAACTAATTGCATAGGTTCCCACCTGTGGCTTTTGCCACACCCAACAGCTATCGGGGACAATGTCTTCTCTTCGAGTGTTAGTTGACTTACCGCCGTTGTTGCAAAGCCTTGGCAAAGAGGCGCATGATTTCCCTGAGGTGTACCCGGTGGATGCAGCAGATGTAGAGCGTGGCGTGGAACTTGCTTCACGCATCACAGCCTTCGCTAAATACTGGTTGGATGTGGCGCCCCCTGTGGCGCCCGCTGTGGCGCACCCTGTGGCGCCCGCTGTGGCGCACGCTGTGGCGCCCGCTGTGGCATCCCCTAGACCGCCCGCTGTGGAATCGCGTATAGCGTCGCCTGCAGTTGGGACGACGCCAGTATCCACTGTTGCGAAACGGCGCGCTGCAGCAAGGCAACGTCAGGCGGACTCTCGCGCGAGGAAGCGTTTGCGAGTGGATATCCCTGATCGGGTCCCTGAAGAGGGGGGATCGGGCGCTACCGCTGCTATCGGTATCCCGCGGGGAAGCAAAAGTCACCGGAACAAGAAGCTGCAGGGGGTATTTCAGAACGCGCGTGACGATTTGATACCAGGAGCGCTCGCGAACTATGTGCAAACGTTGGACAGCGGCATTCAACCAGCGGTGCGTGGTGGCATGCGTGCACCAGAGGATCGCGTGGGTATGGGCATAGTGAGCAGCTTACGTGCGGCCTTCGCCTCCCTCGCAAGCAGCCGCTGCAAACTAGACCGCGACATTCAACTGGCAGGAGCAGCGATGGCGTTTGGGGAGGGGCGTCAGAAACAGTGCAAGAGGTCGCCGGAGTTTTAGGCATAAAAGTCGGTGTGGTAACCACAGGGCAGTTAGGGCACCGGAACTTGCAAGCTGGTATCGGCCTTGAGCTGGCAGCAAGGCGAGGAAGCGGGCTGCTGAAGGGCTTGGTGACTGAAGTGAAGAAGAAGGCAAAGGACGCCCTGAACGCCGAAGTGTTGCAGAAAATAAGGGACTTCTGGCTCAGCCCAGGGATAACGCGGGTGTCCACCTGCAAAAGGGATGTCATACAGGTTCGACGTGAAGACGGGAGAGTTGAAAAGGCCTCAAAGCAGTGGCTGGAAATGACGCAGCCGGAGGTGTTCAGAAGGTTCAAGAAGAAGGAACCTGATGTGAAGGTGGGCTTGAGGACTTTCGAGCAGAAGAAGCCGAAGGAAGTGCGCAGGCTTACCCGGAGGGACACGATATCCTGCTGCTGCAAATATCACGAGGACTTCCGGTTGGCATTGACAGCATACAACCGTGCGCACGAGGTATTGCACTCTAAGTGCGAGTGCGAGCGAGGATAGGACGTGTTGCCCTCTGCTAGGGGGGCAGAGGGCAGTTCTATCCAATCGAAAGCCGACAGAGGCGTTCCCGGACAAGGTCTGCGGGCGGTGCGAGGTTGGCTCGTCGACGTCAAAGTTTGTAGCGTCGTTGTTGTGCCCGAAGCCAACGGGGGCAGACGGAGAGCCTGCGGAGTTTCACGCTATGCCTTGCTTGGACGGGTCGTGCGAGGATTGCGGGGGGTTGCGAAACCTGAAGCTGTGCGAGGCGGAGATAGGGAAGGCCGGCCAGCAGGTTGAGTGGAGTACCTACGAGAGCGCGGTGGTGGGAACTGACGACGACGGGAAGAACAAACACCGAGTACAGTTTGTGCAGAAGAAGACTCCGGTAGGGGAGCTCGTGTCCAAGTTACAAGGGTGTATGCTGGGGCATGTACCGGGGGAGTCCAAGAAGTGTTCGTGCGCGGGCAAGTTCGTGCGGAAGGATGCAGATGGGGACTGGGCGGTGAAAGAACTAGCCGGGGTGAGTGGGCAAACCTGTCCATTCTTAAAGCCATATCCATACCATTGCTTCATGGCCCAACACACGATGAACATGTTCAACAAGTGCAAGGAGAATTTGCCCTTGGGCCATTGCCTCCTTCTTTTCGACTTCAGCGAGAACCATGCATTGAACATTCCACGGGCAATCCAATCCTTGCATTGGATTGTGAAGCAGGCCTCGCTACTATGCTGCGTGCTATGGCGGCATGCGGTAAAGGAGGTGGACGGGCTGGAGTCCACGGAGGAGAATCCTGTCATTGTGAAGGATTACCTGTACTTTATGGGCAACGACATGCCCCATATATAGCCACCGTGCCATCCAGCACATGCGTAAACTCATCATCAAGGAGTACTTTCAGAAAAGAGGTTTGCCCCTCCCAAAATTCATTCACGAGTGGGCGGATGGGAGTGCGGCGCAGAACAAATGCGGCACGGCCTTTGCGGATGTGGTGGAGAGCGGGCGCCCGATGGAATGGGTACGAGGGCTTGGCATACCGTGCCAACGAAACTTTTTTGAGACATCCCACGCACGAGGCGAGCAAGATGCAATGGGAGTTGCGGTGAAGCACGAGGCTAGTTTGGCGGTAATGGCAACAACGGATAAGTGGTATGGAAAGATATTGAATGCAAGGGATTTGTATGAATTCTGCCTAGAGAGATTGCGGTTTGCGAAGGACCAAGGATCCAACCGGCGCTCGGCATTTGGGCAGCGGTTCTTCTTTTTGGTGGAGGATGGCGATGTCGACGAGTCGGGCCAGGGCTTCAAGACGGTGGATGGCACTTTGGCGTTGCACTCGGTGCGGGCGGGAGTTGGCCTACTGGTTGGTTTGAAGCGTGATCGTCCATGTTATTGCGATTATTGCTACGCACGATGTGAGCACCCGCAACCGGATAGTGAAGGGTGCCATCATAAGAGTCATGTGGATGAATGGGTGCCTTTCACGATGGTGGCGGAGGCGGTAGGGGAAGAGCGGCGAACGAGGATGCGTGCAGCGGAGGAGGCGCACGACGTGGCGCAAGTGGAGGTTTCACGAGGAAGCATCTTTGCACGCTCATCGGGGGGAGATGAGAACCACCAATATTATTTGGTGAAGGCGCTAGGTGGAGTGCATCAAGTGCTAGACGCGGACGGCATCAAGGACGACTACTACACACCGGGTGTGGGAGGGAGTGCAGGGGCAGGAGTGCATGCTACCCCTGGCGAGTTCGTTGTTGAAGGCAGATTTTTGGAATGGAGGGATGAAAGCACATGCACGGAGTACTTTGTAGACAATAGCAGAAAATGTTTGACGTACTCACATCATATAGTGTGTGTGGAAGTGGCTCTGAGGAAGCGCAAAGTAGGCGGGCGGGACTACTTGATAGTACCGGAGCCGGAGCATCAACGTATCCTAGCTGCACTTGTGTAACTTAATCTTTGATGGGTTATAATGGTCCAATATGCTTGCAATCATAATGCGAAACCCCATAGGAATGCAACGGACATGGGTTGCTTGCAAATTCGATGTTATCCTTGACCTACATGTAGCACAAACCATAAAACCCGGAAAATGGCCTGCCCAGGCCCCAGAAACGGCCATTTTGGCCCCCGGCGAGCACCCAAATTAAAATTTCTCATCATATCTTCCACTAAGTAGTTCGTGATGGTCCTTGAAAGGTCCCACAAAGTTCAAACGCGCGATTCGGATACCTAACTGAAATCCTATAGCCCCGCGCACGCAAAATGGCCCGCTCAGGCCCCAGAAACGGCCATTTTGGCCCCCGGGCGAGCACCCAAATTAAAATTTCTCATCATTTCTTCCACTAAGTAGTTCGTGATGGTCCTTGAAAGGTCCCACAAAGTTCAAACGCGCGATTCGGATACCTAACTGAAATCCTATAGCCCCCGCGCACGAAAAATGGCCTGCCCAGGCCCCAGAAACGGCCATTTTGGCCCCCGGCGAGCACCCAAATTAAAATTTCTCATCATTTCTTCCACTAAGTAGTTCGTGATGGTCCTTGAAAGGTCCCACGAACTTCAAACGCGCGATTCGGCTACCTAACTGAAATCCTATAGCCCCGCGCACGCAAAATGGCCTGCTCAGGCCCCAGAAACGGCCATTTTGGCCCCCGGCGAGCACCCAAATTAAAATTTCTCATCATTTCATCCACTAAGTAGTTCGTGATGGTCCTTGAAAGGTCCCACGAACTTCAAACGCGCGATTCGGATACCTAACTGAAATCCTATAGCCCCGCGCACGAAAAATGGCCTGCCCAGGCCCCAGAAACGGCCATTTTGGCCCCCGGCGAGCACCCAAATTAAAATTTCTCATCAT
>LGRX02025358.1:0-15339 GCA_001247695.2 Cymbomonas tetramitiformis | reverse complement strand
TTGTCACCAACAAGCTGCGTGTTGTGCCCGCCACGCGATTTGGGATGAGCACATGAACGACTGGGCGTGCGTGAGCTCGGTCAAGCAATTGCGACCATGGAAGGTGAACCCCTTGCTCCCCCACAAGTCCACAAGCACGGCCCTTGACAGCTTTGTCGTGATGGGCAGTGAAGTGAAGGGTGCTCCGGGGTCACACCCGTGCCCCCCGACACGGCCCGTGACAACTTTGTCGTGGGCAGTGATCTGAACGGGTTTTCGCGTGTGCAGGTTGTAGGCCAAGCTGGTCAAGCCGGTGCTGCAGCAGCCGAGTTGGACCTCAATGAGGACTACGATGAGGAGCCCGCGGGGGAAGAAGACGGCGCGCCTGAAGAGCCTGCGGAACCCCCGGTGAGTTTTCTGTGATGCCTGAAACCGATCGCCTATCTTAAACCTAATTTATGTAATACGTTCCGCCGTCAGAGGTTGCTTAAAAAGAGACGTGCGTACAAGCGTGTTCCACTTGTGTTGGTTTCTGGATGGTGTTCAGCTCGGGAGGGTACTGCTTCGACCGGCCGGCAAGGTTACATGACGGAAGGTTGTATTTCTTTTCCCCGACGATGTGCCGGTGGGTCTAAGGTGACTACTTTACCGGTAATGCGAATATGGGGTGTGGTAATACCGGGTAATTTACCGGTAATACCATTACCAGTAATTACCAACGCGACATTACCCACACTGTTAAGAGCCTTAATTTAACAATGGGGCTAGGTAATACCCGGTAAATTACCGGTAATACTCTTACCGGTAATTTACCAAAAAAAATACCTAGTCACCATAGGTGGGTCGGGAGCGGCGTGCGCGTGGCCTAATTCAAGGCTCGTTGCGCGCCCCCTGTACCCGTGGCTACTCGTCTTCAAGGCATCTTCTTTTGGGGTAGTTGTGGATTTCAGCCGGTGGGTTAGGAGAGGCGTGCGCGTGTCCTTGTGATTCAAGGCTCGAGGCGCGCCCCCGGACCCGTGGCTCCACTTGTAGATATGTATTGGTTTGGTACGTCTTGATAGTAAAACATAACAAGACGTATATTGTTTCGGATCGGTGCGGCAGACCGTGGGCGCATGTGGGTTGGGCACACTGAATATGTGTGGTGTGGTGTGAGGACAGCTCCTCTGACACGCGACCATATGGGGGTGTGGCATGTAGGATGTATGTGGTTGTTTCGGGTCGGTGCGGCGGACCGTGGGCGCATGTGGGTTGGGCACACTGAATATGTATGGTGTGGTGTGAGGACAGCTCCTCTGACACGCGACCATATGGGGGTGTGGCATGTAGGATGTATGTGGTTGTTTCGGGTCGGTGCGGCGGACCGTGGGCGCATGTGGGTTGGGCACACTGAATATGTATGGTGCGGTGTGAGGACAGCTCCTCTGACACGCGACCATAAGAAGGTGTGGCCGGTAGGATGTATGTGGTTGTTTCGGGTTGGTGCGGCGGAACGTGGGCGCATGTGGGTAGGGCACACCGAATATGTATGGGCGGTGTGAGGACAGCTCCTCTGACATGCGACCATATGGGGGTGTGGCCGGTAGGATGTATGTGGTTGTTGCGGGTTGGTGCGGCGGAACGTGGGCGCATGCGGGTTGGGCACGGTTTTCTTTAAGGTGAGTGATTACTGTATGGTGGAAGGGGGGCGGGGACGTGAGTATGGTATCTTGTGGCGGGTATCTTGTATCCATCACAGCCCTCGATCACCGCCCGTGACAGCTTTGTCATGGGCAGTGATTTGATGGGTGCTTGGAGGCCACTCGCCTCACCCTATGCCCCCCAACACGGCCCACAATCACTGCCCGTGACGACTCTGTCGTGGGCATTGATCTGAGGGGTGCTTGGGGGTTACCCGCCTCACCTCTTGCCCCCCCACACGGCCCACAATCACCGCCCGTAACAGCTTAGTCCGGTTTGTCGTGGGCAATGATTTGAGGGGTGCTTGGGGGTCACCCGCCTCACCTTATGCTCCCCCACATGGCCCACAATCACTAGTCGTGACGGCTTTGTCATGGGCAGTGATCTGAGGGGTGCTTGGGGGTCACATGCCTCACCTTATGCCCCTCCCACACGGCCCACAATCACTGCCCGTGACACATGTGTCGTGGGCAGTGTTCTGAGGGGTGCTTGGAGGTCACACGTCTCACCTTATGCCCCCCGACACGGCCCACGATCACTGACCGTGACGGCCGTGCCGTGGGCAGTGATTTGAGGGGTGCTTGGGGGTCACACGCCTCACCGGATGCCCCCCAACACGGCCCACCGTCACTGCCAGTGACAATTGTGTCATGGGCAGTGATTTGAGGAGTGCTTGGGGGTCACACGCCTCATCACCTTATGCTCCCCCACACGGCCCACAATCACCGCCTGTGATAACTATGTTATGGGCAGTGATCTGAGGGGTGCTTGGGGGTCACCCGCCTCACCTTATGTCCCCCGACACGGCCCACAGTCACTGCCCGTGACAGTTATGTCATGGGCAGTGATCTGAGGGGTGCTTGGGGGCCATATGCCTCACCGTATGCCCCCCAACACGGCCCGCAGTCACTGCCCGTGACAGGTGTGTCGTGGGCAGTGATCTGAGGGGTGCATGGGGGTCACACGTCTCACCGTATGCCCCCCGACACGGCCCACAGTCACTGCCCGGGACGGTTGTTTCATGGGCAGTGATTTGAGGAGTGCTTGGGGGTCGCATGGCTCACCTTATGCTCCCCCACACGGCCCACAATCGCACCGCCAGTGATAGCTATGTCATGGGCAGTGATCTGAGGGGTGCTTGGGGGTCACACGCCTCACCGTATGTCCCCCCACACGGCCCACAATCACCGCCCTTAACAGCTTAGTCCGGTTTGTCATGGGCAGTGATCTGAGGGGTGCTTGGGGGTCACACGCCTCACCTTATGCCCCCCGACACGGTCCACAGTCACTGCCCATGACAGCTTTGTCGTGGGCAGTGATTTGAGGGGTGCTTGAGGGTCACATGATTGTGCGCTTACTAATTGTTTGCTTGACTTGTTTGCAGGAGATGGATGCAGGACATGGAGCACCTTTCGAAGACTGTATGGTTGCTTAGCTTGCTAATCTTATCCGTTGCTTGTTAGGTGTTCGTGCGTGTGGCAGGCTGCATGGACATTAGTTTGGATATGTTGTTCATTGTTAGTTTGAGCCAATCGCATTACGACGTATGTATCATTATGTTTACACTTGGCCATAGGGTAGGGGATGTGACATTTGTCATTTTTCTTAAGTGTGATAGGGTGGGGTGTGTGTCATCGGTCATTTTGCTTAAGTGTGATAGGGTGGGGTGTGTGTCATCGGTCATTTGTCTTAAGTGTGATAGGGTGGGGTGGGTGTCATCGGTCATTTTTCTTAAGTGTCATTGGGTGGGGTAGTGTGTCATCGGTCATTTGTCTTAAGTGTCATAGGGTGGCGTGTGTCATCAGAGTCCTTTTGCTTAAGTGTCGTAGGGTGCGTGTCATCGGTCATTGCTTAAGTGTCATAGGTGGGGTGTGTCATCGGTCATTTGTCTTAAAGTGTGATAGGGTGGGGTGTGTGTCATCGGTCATTTTGCTTAAGTGTTCATAGGGTGGGGTGTATGTCATCGGTCATTTGCTTAAGTGTCATAGGTGGGGGTAGGTGTCATCGGTCATTTGTCTTAAGTGTATTAGGGTGGGGTGTGTGTCATCGGTCATTTTGCTTAAGTGTCATAGGGTGGGGTGTGTGTCATCGGTCATTTTCTTAAGTGTCATAGGGTGGGGTGTGTGTCATCGGTCATTTTTCTTAAGTGTCATTGGGTGTCATTTTTCTTTAAATATCCAGCATATAGCTTTCTTACACGTGTGCATATCTCCTACATTCCAGCCAATCACGTGCTTACATTTTGATTAGATTCTTCAGTTTTCTTAAGTTATCCTTGAGCCATGTGGACAATATCCTCCTACCAAGAAGCTTCCACGTACTTACATTTTCTTAAGTTCTCTTAAGTATAATTCTTAAGAATACTGTCGGCCAATAGCTAACTGTACCGATTTAAATATGCATAGTGTGGGTTTATATCGAAAACTTAAGAAAACTTAAGAAAAACTTAAGAAAACTTAAGAAAACTTAAGAAAATACTTTCAGAAGTGAACCCGGGGTGAAGGAAAGCCGAGCTCAAGGTGAACGAGACCGACGCTCCCAACCCGGGGTGAAGGAAGGCGAGGCCGCAGGAGCGCAGCAGAAACGTCAAGATAAAAGGCAAGACGAGTTAGAACGGCGAATGCGCGTAAACGAAACCCTCCCAACAGCTTCAGCCTTCCCAACCCCGCAAGACTTGGCGGGATTCGAGCAATGGCCAAACATCGCGGTCGCTGCCTTATGGGAGAGCACTGGCATCGCACGATACCGCCGACATGAAGACATTTCCGATCCGGATGTACGGGAAAGTTATGTGAAAGAGATTGACGCCGCGGTGGTGACGGACGATATTTTGCAGCGATGTGTGAGTGCGTATGTGGACCGTACGTCTAATAAGCGGACTTTGGCTTCGTGTGCATCGTGTGGCATCCGTGATGTCGATCGAGAATACCGCCAAGATCTCCCTTTGAGCGAGTTGCATGACTCGTGCGTCGAGCTTACACGGGTTGAGCGTGACGCTTACTTTGTGTTTGGAGCGTATCGTTCATGTTACTCTCGGTACGAGTCACGCCACGAAGGGCGTGTGTTTTATCTTCATCCGGACTTGGTGTATGTCAAAGCTAATGAGAATGCGATAGGCGTCGAGATGACCACATTGTGCTTGCCATGCCTCAATGTCGTCGAGAAGTTGGATACCGACAGAAAGCCAGCACTTTCCATCGCCGCCGGACATGATTACGGTCATCCGTCGCGGGCCCCGTGCACGTACGATGGCTATAGTGGACTGCCTTCTTTACATCTCTTTGAGAAAATGGTGTTGCAACGCGTGGTTCCTTTCATGAACGTGGTCAAGCTCGCCGTACCTAATGGCTTCGGCCCTACATCGGCGCGCTCGGCTATTCGAGGCCACGTCATCGCCATGCAACACGATGGCGCGCAAATGCTTTGCGCGAACACCTTGCCGCGGCTGGATTTGGATCGGGTATTATCATTTGCTTTTGTCGGCAAGGTTGGGCAATGGGCGGCGGCACGCCTCGAGCTATCGGATGAGTACAAACGATTGCGACCGGAAGCCGTATTTTTGTGGTTGAAGGCCTTGATCCACATGGGGCATCCGGCATACCGTGATTTCGCGGTACCGCACATCCCGAGCGTCGCTCCTGGTGGGCACGCCGTTGATGATGATGGGTCCACGCCAGTAACTGGACTTCTGGACGACACCGATCCTACCGTACTTGAAGCACTGCGTAATTTGCCTGACAGGGTGCTAGATGCGTGCCTGGAGTATACCGATGAGACGACCGTCCGCATCGACCGACGTGTGGGATCGGATGTCGCGCACGTCAGACCTCACGCTGACGATGAGCAAGGCTCTCAAGCAGTCGAGGTTGAGGAGGCCGGTGGAATCGGGAACGTGTTATTGGTCTCCCGGCCTGTTGACGAAAATCAACCTTTTCTAGCTGTTTTGAAAGCGGTTCAGGAGATTTCGCCTGACACCGATGATGACTACGGCGAACCCGGCTAGGGGTTTTTTTGGGAAGAATTTTAGAGCCATTTGGGAAGAATTTGACATTGGTTCTTTTTGGGAAGAATGATGAGAACTGACTCATGCGTGCGTGCTTATACGTGACACTGACGCGCATGAGTCGCCGCGCCGCACGGTGGGATTTATACTGGCCATACCAGCCTGAAAAGGTCCAACGCAACGCAACGGCAAACTCTCGCTATAGCCGATGTGGCGCAATAGCATTCACATCTTGGATACATTACGTGATACATTAGTCACGAGAGAAACGTTGGAAATGTAAATTCATTAATCTTCACCGTGAACTGAAAATGTAGCAATATCTGCATTCAATCGTGCGTACCCGCGAAAAAGCCGCAGTGGGGTACGCCACAATGGGGTGTATGGCATATGACTGCATTTTTGTACGGTATGTCATTTTGAGACGCAAAAGATTTGGTTGGTTTTTGACAGATTCACCTCGCGGCATGCGTATGATGCTCGCAGTGTCACTGTCCCATTTTACAGCAGATGTCGCTTTGAGCATTTTGCGATGTACAGATGCTATTTGTTAACTATGCAATTTCAACCTAACGCGGAACGCGCTCTCCCTCGCAGTGAGACCCTGTACAGCCAGGCGAAGATTTCTAAGATTATGTGTTCATCTAAGTAACTTATTCCTATCTAATATTATCACAGATTTCTACTGAGTCCGTGGGTATCCGCATCGCGGAGAATGATAACCGCTTTCGTTACTTTTGGAAGTCCCGAAAAACCTAAAATCCCGCTCACTATACCCACATGCACGCGCCGGCCCTTAGCGAGATTTGTGGTTGGCCGTTCAGACTGTACGAAATGATGTTGAAAGATAACACATATGACATAATATTTTGGTAAACGGTTCCCTCATCCGCTGTGCATGCTTGCTTGCAAGCGAGCGCGCGGATGAGGGACGAAACCCTAGCGGAAACGTGGACGCGGTGGACATCCGCGTTTTTGCTAGGGTTGACAGCGCGCTGTCAGATGCTAAAAAAGTGTTTGCTATGCGTATATGATATGCGTGGTACGCTTGTGCTATGCATGATGCTTTCATGCGGTGCGTATGTCGAGCCTTTCACTCGATGCGTGCCCAATGACCCCCTCCCTTGCGCGGCGTCCCAGATCCCATAATGTGCATGGATCTCGCGCGCGCAAAAAATATGTTGTTCCTAACACGCCCAACAATAAGTATGCTAAGTTTCGATGCTTGAGGTCTCTCTCTCAGACCTCTACCTCACGCTGCTGGAAAGTGACTTACGGGGTCACGTAAGTCACTGTCCAGCAGCGTGAGGTAGACGTCTGAGAGAAAACACCTGAGCGGACAGAGGTTTGTTCGACATGAGCACGTGACGGAGCGGAGGCTAGACACGTCATCATACCACGGATATACGAATGGAAAATATAAAAATTAAATTTCACCAACCAATATTTTGGTGAATATAAACCTTTGGTATATACACTACATCACGGCCAGATTATTGGCTGGGGAAAAATGATTCCCGCAAGACTTTTGGTTATTGGTCATCCAGACCACAGGCTAACATGACCTGGAAGCTATCTTCCTGGAATCGTAAAATGTTTATAAATATATATGGTATTTTGTCTATTGTACGATTTATACTCATCGTGGCAAAATGTTATGTTATGAGGACTGAGAGTGTCACTCGACTGTCACAAGAGAGGGAAACCAGATTTCAACTTGAATTGTCCAGTGTGCCACACACTCATACGCGTGAATATATGTCGCGTGCGTCACGCATGAGTCATTGTCAAAAATCTTCCCAAAAATGACCCATGTCACAATTCTTCCCAAATGGCTCTAAAATTCTTCCCCAAAAAGACTTTTTCCGGCGAACCCTCCAGGGAACATATCAGACGTTTATGTCGTACGGCCAACACTCAAAATTTCCATCGGCCAAGTTTCGGCCATCCCGGCCAAAATCTAAAATTGCCCGCCGCAGGCGCAAAATTTTAATTTTAAGTATGACAATATCATAAAATCGCAAAATTTCGGGTTAATTTTCAAAATTTTACATAATTCGTCTCGACCAACAAGCAAAAGCCCACTCGGCCAAACCTCGGCCACAACCCTCATCGTACGGCCACAGACCGGCCATAGGGGGTTGATATGTTCCCTGGAACCCTCCCATCCCTTTGACGACGGGTCGCATGACAACCGCCCGGCGCCTCCGGCCGCCGATAACGTCGCTCGTCCTACGACGACACCGCACGAAGTGCCGATCACCTTTGATGGCAAGCCCGTTAACGAATTCACCGATAACGATTTTCTATTCTACGGGGCATTTCCGTGGTTATTCTTTTCTCCCCAACATGGTTTGCCGAAAGCGTCATTGAACTCGCGACATACTCGGCATTTGTTACTGCAGCACGACACCCGCTTCGACAATGCGGATGCCATTCTCACCTTGTTCAATCAAGCTCAACGCCACGCGGCGTGTCGGCAAGTCGCGGCTAAAGTAAAATCCGACGATGCTTCAATTGCTCGGTTTATGCAAATAATCCGTCGAGAAGATTTCCGTAAGGACCTGGAAGAAGCGGCCAAGGACCCTGAAGGCGACAAGGCGAAAAAGCTTTTGGCGGAAATTACCCCCATCCTTCGATTGAGCGGCGGGACAGTCCCGTATGGGCCTGGGGAGCGAGGGCAAAACATTTCTAAGATGATGGCCATGTCGTACATGTATTGCAACCCCACCTTCTTCATTACCGTGTCCCCTCCCGATATGGACAATATGCTCACTATCCGCATCTGCAAGCCATCTTCAGAGGATCCCATGAGGCCGTCAGATGAGGAAGGCATCGGATTTGTTTTTGAGACTACGCTGGCACAACGCGCGGCCTTGTTGGCCAAGCACCCCGCCGCTGCCGCCGAGGGCTTTAGAATTTTGATGAAGGCCGTGGTGGAAGGTTTCTTGGGTCTACATCTGGAGGGAGACGCGAAGAGAACACAACCGTTGGGATCTCGTGAACCGTGTGTCTTTGGTAATACGCTTGCCGCGTTTTTGGGGGTAATCGAAGCACAGCAACGTGGAGCTCTGCACTTTCACGGTACTTTGTTCGGCTGCGGTATTGCTGCCACCATTTTGGAAAAGATTTCCGAGGACCCCGCGCTCGCCGCAAGAGCGGGAGAAGTACTCGACACTATCGTGCAGGCGCATTTGCCGACGTGGGCGCACGAGGAAGTTCATGCACGCCGCGCCCAAGCGGAGTCCGCGGATAGAGCTGCACCTCGGCTCGCAGTCTTCGATTCTCCTTTACCGTTCGATCAATCGCCAACAGCAAACGATCAATCGCCACGACGCGATGATACATCCCGACCGCCTCCTGCTTCTTCAACGCGCGCCCCGCAGCACGACTCGTCGACGGAAGTTTGTGGACGACACGAAACGATATGCTATCCATGCAATTCACATGCTCCACCGCCTTCGGCCTTCTCACCGTTCGAGGTTCGTTGGTGTCGAGTGTCGGCTTATTCGAATCGACATGATCGACATACTTTCACTTGCAGAAAGCCGCCGAACGGCCGATACGGGTGCCGCTTGTGTATGCCCCAAGCTCTACATCCTGAGGCTACTGGCCCGAGCGAGCTCTTGGTGGTTGAGGGCTCCACGGAGCTCAACGACGAAGGAATTACGCGTTTCAATGTGACCGACTCCACGGAAATTCAGCCCCGTGTCAGGCGTGACCCTGATACTCCTTACATCGATGCACCTCTCGTGGAACCAGACAAACGAGTGATTGTCTGGGAACATTACAGACCTGAAAGTGACGATACCTTTATGACCGCCTTCAATCGGGCATTCACCGCCTGCCTCGGGGGCAATACTGCCATGTACATGCTTGGGTCAGTGGAGCAAGCGAAGGCCGCTGGTTACTATATGTTCAAGTATATGGTGAAGGATCCGTGGGAACCTGCTATCACATTGGCTTGCTTGTAAGAGGCTACGAAATCTGTCGCCCACCAACCCTCGGTGGCTGACAATTCAGGTACCGAAGTCCGAACCGCGCAACATGTTATTACGCGCACTTTAAACAATATCACCGGGGCTCAGGAAATTGGTGCGGAACAAGGGGCATCTTTCTTACTTGGGTTACCGTCCGTTCCGACGAGCGAGCGATTTTGGTACGTACATGTGTGGGCGGCGGTGAAGGCGTTTGCTAGCGGGCGAAGCGAAGGGTCGGAGCGAAGTGATACGCGAACCGCCGCCGATGAATCGGATGATGACTGCGCCGATGACGATATTCAGGATGCGGTGTTATTGCCCGGCCTCGACGCCGACGACGTCGTCCCAGATTATGGAGAAGCGGAAGTCATAAACCAAGGTCACACGGTGCAAGGTGGGAGTGGGGCTACCGTGTATCGAGGCACCGATGGGGAACCTGTCCCGGTCTCCCAACATATTCATTACCTGTATCGGGGTGCGGACTTGGCCTATCTAAACCTGGTGGAGTACGGCGCCCTTGTGGACGTGATTCGTCAGCCCAAGAAATCCGAGGATGCAAATATGCCCGAACCGACCTCTACACCTGGTGACAATGACCATCACGAGGTCGGCTCGAATCTCGGCGGGGCTCCTCCACGTGGGCGGCCCGTGAACGGACTCTTCCATTTTCATTCCAATCATCCCTTGCACGACACGCACGTGCAACGCATTCGATCAAAGTTTAAGTGTCCCATTTTAGCCGGCGGACCTCCTCCTAAATATCCTGGACCGCGCATTGTCGGGAACACGACTTGGATGAAGAAGGCCGAGAAATATAGCGATTACATGCTCGCCCTTATCAAGCCTTGGGATGTTGCCGAATGGATGGCTTGTATGGATAGTGCTGACGACGCCGACGAACCACAGAGCTTGAAGGGCCCGGCCACAGGTTGGGAAACCTTTTGTGATTGGTGCGAGGCAGCCTCTCGGCCTGATGCACCTTTCATTCTGCGAGCGCGTCTCGCGTATGTCGAGAACGTGACGTTCGGACTCAATGTGAATTCGCGGAAGAAGAAAATCCTTACCCAATGGCGCGCCAGGGCAGTCGTTGACTGGGAAACTCTCGAAACCGCCGCAGACAAGGGCCAAGGCCCATACGTGCCCCCCGCCGAGACCGGTACGGATTGTGAAGTCCCTATGCGCGACCGTGATATGGAATTGAAAGCTCTTATCGAGGAGATTCGTCGCCGCAACCATCATGTTGAACATAATCTCGACGGTGGCGATGAACGGCTAAATTCGTTCAAAGAGGAGGTGCGCTTTGTGAAGAACTCCGTCAAATTCTTTGAGAAACTTCACACCGATACCCTGCCCACACACGCCTCCGTCAATCTTTCGACCTCCGATGTTCCTGGATCCGCCGGGGTTACACGTTCTCAATTGGTATCATCCCACACTCAACAAGACGCTGATCGTGTAGCAAACGTGATGGCACTGGAGCCGGACGCGCCCATCCCTGCCCAAAGTGCGGCCACACCACCTACCCCCACCGTTCATGATATTCAAGCGGACGATGATGCTCGCACTTTATTCCGACCCAACGATTTACAATCAACTGTTGACGACAAGATTTTGGACTACCTTGGTGGGTGGTTTCGACTACTACCACATGGCGACGCTCCCTCTCGTGGTCGAGCGGCGCGTCCATTCGTCATATTTTCAGAGGCTACTCCACATTGCCCTCGCATTTCCACATTTGTGTCCGGCCTTGGAGTTCCATATGAGCACATTGGCTTGCTTTGTAAGCCCTCCTCCTCCTCCTCCGATTATGGTGATTTGAGTCGGACGTTGTGCCCTAACGTTTACGACGCTTTGTTTGGCACCGGACCCATCCCATCGAATCATGCCGTCTTCAAATGTCGGATGCTTATCGTTCCGAAATGCGTATACGATGACGCCGCACTCTTCGCCCGATTACAACATCTTTGTGCCACGAGGTTGGCAGTGGAAGGGACGCCGGTAGAAGAGCGCGATCCGTGGGGCGGACTGGCCATTCTGGTTGTGGGGGACTTCGGTGCAGCTTCATTTTTAATCACCACCGACCTGAATCAAGGTCAACGAGGTGCACTCACTCCCGTGTTGTCATGGTTATCCCGGTGTAAGGCCGCCGAGGCAATGGGGGATCCCGCACTGCCACCGCCGATCACTTCTCTATGGGACGGCGGGCCGGCACCGGCAAGAGTTACGTCGCTAAAGCGTCGTGCACGGCCGCCAACTTTATATGTGGTCATGATGGCGCCGTGGTCTGTTGCGCCCCTTCCGGGGTCGCGGCTGCCCTCATTCCGGGCGCGCGGACCATTCATAACTTGGGCAATATCAAGCCCACGGAAGGCGCAAGGTCGGCACCTTTGAAGCCAATGAATCCGGCTATGAAAGCGGCATACGCGTTGCGCCTTGCCCGCGGTACGTGCTACATTCTACTGGTCGATGAGATCTCCATGGTGGAGGCATGCTTGTATGCCTATCTCGAAGGCCGATGTTCAGAGGTTCGACAAGTCGACAAAGAGGCCTTGCAAGAATGGGGTGGTCTGGCAGTGGTGGTTGTGGGCGATTTCGGACAACTGGCACCCGTGGGGAAATCTTTGTATAAACAAGCGCTAAAGGTGTTTCATGGCCAAAGATCGTTTGATGTCTCTGAAAAGGCCGGTCGCCTATTTCAAGCCATCCGCCGTTTTCCATTAACCGAGCAGGTGACGTTCCTTATTATGCGACACATTCCGCGCACCCCACTTGCATGAAGTGATCGTGCTTTGGATGATATAGTGGATCGATCCTGGGGTATATTGTATTTCTCCTCTTAATCTTCTCTCGCGGCGGTGTGCATGAATATATATGTACAAGTCACTAACAACTGAAGTACGGTACGTGTTTGCATGTTGCAGGTCCGAGCGGCTAGCGATCCCGCACACATCCGCTTCATTCAACGGTGCCAGTCGGATAACGAGCAACCTATCCAGAATTCCGATATTGACCGTCTGCGAGTGCTAACTGCCGAGGACATACAAACGGACCGGGATTGGCTTTTCGCGACGGTGGCCGTGACCGGCAATCGGCAACGGCAAGCTATCAATGATGTGCGGGCACAACATTTTGCGCGTGTTAGTGGTCAACCGGTCATTCGTTGGAAGAAACCGATCGCAACCACACTTTTGGACTCTCAGCACGAGGAAGTGCTCCGTTCCGAATTTCCCGAATTGACCGGCACTTTTGTTGCGGGGTCGCCTGGGATTATTCTTAACAACGACCTCAATCCCTCCCGAGGATTAGCGAACGGCACGCCTGCCAAATTCCACAGCTTGATTCTCCAAGACGCAAGCAAATCCATCGATGCGGCAAAAATCAATAATGCCCGTCCGGGAGAAGAGGTGTGGATCGAGCCGCCTTACGCTGTCAATGTTCACGTTGAGCACTTGGATTCCTCAAATTGGTGCGACCAGGCGACGTTAGCTCCCGAGGTTCGAGCAACTACTAGCGAGGGAAACGCGACATCTGCGGTGCCCAGCGATGTTAGTCGGCCGCGCAGTATCGTACTCCCCGTTAAGATCGGCAAGCGTCTAGATGATTTGACCGTGAACCGCGCCTCCCAAAAGAGCAAGATATACTTCCGAGTTCACGGAGTTGATTTGGCTTTCGCCTTGACCTTTCACAAATTCCAAGGACAGACCGTGCAGAAGATAATATTAGATCTCAGCCAGACACCGAAGGGCGTCTTTAAGTTATGCTTTCAAGCTTTTTATGTGGGAATGACGCGTGTCAAGCAGTCGGATTGCATTCGTATATTACCGGGAACCGATGGTGGAAAGCCCGACTTATCTCATTTGCTGAAATCCAAACCGGATCCAAAGATGGATGGACGGTTTTGATAGGCGAACTCGTGAATGGAAACGACCTCGTCCACCACGCAAATCTGCAAACAAGACCCGCCCCATCGCCAAACCAGGACAACGAGGCGGTGCCGAGGGCAACAAAGATATCGCCAATAGGCGCCCCAATGAAGTTAACACGTCCACAACTCATGGCGGGGTAGGCAAAGGACGATCGGGGCGTGGCCGCGGTCGTGGTCGTGAGCAAGGGCGGACTGATGCCCGAGCGCCAAACCGTGCTGGTAGAAGTTAGATAGCATCGCGACATGGTGACAAGGTTATTCGTGGCATGCCGTGCCGCCGCGGAACGGAACACTCCGCTAGAGACGCTCGTGCCGTGGTATTCGTTGTATTTCTATATGTGTAATTTCATTTTGGCAATCGTGATACAACCGTGTTAGAGTACCCCCCTTCAGGCTACTTCGACATTCTTTGTGTAATTGCATATTGATCGGCGATCTTGCATTGTATCGGTGCGTGCGGATATTATGATATGTCGATATATCGGTACATATCGGCATATAAGTCTCAATCGATATATAAAAATTATGCGTAGTAATGGGGGGGGTGTGGGGGCGGAGCCCCACCGGGCAAGACTTAAAAATTATCCGTAGTAATGGGGGTGTGGGGGCGGAGCCCCCACCGAAGTCTTAAAAATAGCTCGATAAGCAATTCAGCAACCGATACAATTCCCGTATTGATACCTAGGGTACAGGAGAGGAGACGGGAGGGTCCAAAGCACCGCGCCTTCATTCATCCTTAAATCTGGTCAGACGCGATGCGACGCGACGCGACACGACGCGACTCGCGTAATCTCAAAACCAGATTTAAGGACGGGCCTCATCATCAGACGAGAGCGACAGCGACAGACGAGAGCCAGACGAGAGGAGAGCTGCACCTTCACTAGAAAACGTAAACTTCCCTGGACACACATTAAGGTCACACTTCACTTCTGTGTGTGAAACCCTTCTTTGACATCCTTTTGAATACGAGCTGTTCGCGAGCTCTTGTTTGGGATCCTGTTACCTCATTACTTGTGATAATTTACAAACCTCACGTAACAGAGATTATTTTTCCACCAGTCTTTCAAGACAGGAACTCCGTCTTTGGCGACTAACGTGTCTCGAGTCGAAAATGAAGAGATCGGGCGCTCACTTTGGGGAATATGACTCTGACGGCGAAGTAAGTTACTTGCACTTCTCCCAAATATTCTTACTTGATATGACGTGACCTGTATTACATATTCGCACCTGTCAAGGGTTTTGGTCACTGTGTTGCGGCCTCGTGGCCTTTGAAGGCGAGAAGAGCTAGGATATGGTTTTGCGTGCAAAATATTTATGGAGCAGCACTCGCCTCCCTTTCCAAGAATTTCAGTTCCTCTTAACTGACGTCTTGGAATGTCATCTTCACACCCTCGCCGTTGGACCAAGTAAATTGTAAGCATCAACCACTTCTGAAAGTGTCGAGGACACCTTGGTATCGAGTTTCGCTTATCACTTTCTCGCAATGTTTTTAAGTTGAATGAAGCCTTCGCGGGTGTTTTCTGGAACAGCCGTCCACTATGGGGATTCGTCGAGCCGTGAAGCGCCTGCATACAGATACGCCGGTAGCCTCCCGTAGTGACGTTCCTTTCAAAGCACTGTGCGTTATTCTTGTCTGACACATTTGCCTTGTCATTCAGAGCAACAATGAAAACGTCCGTCAGCATCATAATATTCAGGATCAAGCAGGTGAATACTCCTGCTGATGGTCAGCTTAAAAAATAGCGTGTATTTGATTTTTTACTTCCGCTTTT
>LGRX02025357.1:0-22401 GCA_001247695.2 Cymbomonas tetramitiformis | reverse complement strand
CTTAACTTTTGCTATATAGTGCATCCCTAACGATATAACCTCCCCGCATGCGCATATCGATTTTAAAAAAAACAACAAACATTGGAATTTTCAATATGTTTTCATACTTAAGCAGAATTTGGGAGTTTTTTTGCTATAAACAGATTTATACGTCGATCTCACGCATATTTTCACTCACCATGGCCTTACACGGGACACGCATGGGCTATGTTGGCCGTGTGCGTGTCGTAGAATCAAATGGAGTCGCATATATGCCATCCATAACGCGAGCTTGAGAGCAAGCTAGATACATCTTCAATAACAGTCGGAGATTGGCATATAGCGTGGATATATGTGATGCCAGTGAGGCATTGTCGAGTGTTTAATGGGTCATTTAGAGAGTCTATTAACTACTTTTCATGACGTTTACCACACCTTGGTCGATTAAGAGTACCAACCACAACCAAAGCTTAGGGTGGGTTAACCCACCGTAACGGCCTCTTACGGTTGGTTAACCCACCAGTGTGAGAATAGGCAAGAAGAAGGATGTGGAACCCGTGCCACTTCAATCGGCACGGGTGACCACCACGGCGGCGACAGACGGTGAGTTCGCTGGATTCGTTCAAACCGTCAATCACGCCGCCATCGCACAGGTTGATCTCACCGGCTACGACACCGACGACTACGAGGACCTCGCTGACGGCAGCTTCGTCGCGAAGCCGCGGGCTCCGGCCATTTCGGCGAATCATGCGTCGGAGTCCACTGCCCACGCACCTCGGTCTGGTGGTGCTTCCCGCGCCTATGGTTGTGGCAAGCCGCCATGGGGCTTCCCCGCACACGCGGGTACGTGGGGGATGCCCACATGCCCTACATCCTGTCTCTTATTCTCTTGATCTCAGTCATGGGAGTGGGAGCTGCCGCCTTCACGGCGGCCAATGACATCGAGTCTGTGCAAGTATCGGGTCAGGCTGCTCCGCAGCCTGTGTTGTGCAGAGGGGATCTATGCATCTACTCTGGTATCACAGAGCTGGACCCCGTCACTCTGGGTACGGTGTTGCACTCCCTGGGTGCTGCAGCGGTGGCTCACCGGCTGCCTGACCCACAGGACTGGAGTGTGGTGTTGTGAGCTACTACAGTGGACATTGTGGTGACGGTGCTCCTTTGGACTTTGACCCCGAGTAGTTATGCTTTTGGTTCTGGCAGTACACCACTGCTCTGGTGGTGTGCTGAGATGTACTTTCACACCAACGGCTTCTTCAATCTGTTTTATGATTTTACTTTGACACCTTTGCAATCTTCAATCTGACTTGCTGGCACAGAAGTTTTCAGTAGTTTAGCGGGACCTTGTTGCCCGTATGTTTTTGCTCTTGTGCTGGCTAGAGGGTTCCAATTTGTGTATCAGAATTGCACAGTTGGATTGGCAGTTAGGACTTGTCACCCTAGCTCCTGCCCTAACAACTTATCTTGCATTATCTGACTCTCCTAGACAGTCACCACCCACAGTGCTGGGGTGGTGTGCTGAAATCTGTATAGGCAGCCCTGACCGGGAGTCCCGGTGCAGGCCCCTATGACAGACTCCTAGTAGGCCAACACTGGACTGCTGACTGATCCATAGGTTCGTGCTGTGACACACGCTGTGTCACAGGTAGGCTAGACTCCGAAACCGTCCGAGACCGTTCCGGGTATATCTAGCTTAGGGTTTATTTATCTTATGAGTTTATCCACACAGTTCGGGAGTTTCTGATATCTAGTGAACTAGGATATTCCAGTAGTGAATGCTGGCAAATGAATGCTTGCGACCACCCATCCGAAGTGAATGCTGGCGTTGTGACCGCCCATCTGAAGTGACTGCTGGCTTGTGCCGCCCATTGGTCTCTGTTCATATGTTCGTCTATTGCGATTGCGCGTGATAGGCATATGAATTGTATACATGTAATATGTATATACTTGAAGTATATATATATATGCTAGTTTCAAAAAGCCTAATAAAGACTTTATTGCATATAGGAACTGCGTGGTGTTTATCTCTTCATTACCGCTTCCGATGGACGGATTCAGATAGCGTGACGCCTCGTTGCTCTAGGTGATTGCGAAATATAATTGTACTATACGCATTACGCGTAAATCTCAAAAATCCCGAGACACATGAATTACGCATAATTTACGTTGGGGGGTATAGAAACATAGGATATGACCCACGTGGCAAGCAGACATTCGCTAGCGGCAGTGCAATTTGACGATGCTGAAGGTTGGTTGGATGGCGATGCCCTCGGTCGTTGGATGGATGATGTGTCTAGCTATCACACCACTCCCTCTTGCTGCGGACCGCTTTCATCCCCGGCCACAGGTAAGTGGCGCACAGGGGTACACGGCTCCCGCCGGGGGGGGATTGAAAATGACCGTGGTTTCAAGACGGGAAAGTGGCATGAGAAGAGTGCGTTTTAATGATATTACATTTGCGCTGAAATAGGAGACCAAGTCATACAAGCGCCGTAATCCTGCTAGGCAGGCAAATGTAATCAGAAGGGGTTGCTTTCTAAATCGTAGCGCACCCCGGAGGGCTCTTCGCTAAATTGAATCAACTAAGGAAAAACAGCATGCTGAAAATACGCAGAGCGCTAACAGGTCATACTGGCGGAGAAACAACTGTGGGAGGCCGTGTCGGTCGGTGGTGTGGAGCCGAGGACTATGGTAGGTGCGGTGAAATGGTGGCGGTGGAGCCAAGTGGGGGAAGGTGGGGGGTGGAGGGGTGACTGGAGGCGGGTGGGGGACTGACACTTGATCCGACCCCCGCTCCCCCAGTGGCAACGGTCAGACGGTGTCGTTTTTTTGCCTCGGTGAACGTATGCACGCCTCAACTGTTCATGGGAAGGTCCTCATAGAACCGAGCGTAGGGCAAGCAGGCAACACCATAGCCAGATAGACGGCACGCGCCAACGTTGTAAGCCTCTATATCAGCAATGCCAAGTATATACTGCTGTAGTAAGCCTCCACGGTACCATACGTAAAATCGTCGGTCGCGCATACACTACTGGAATCTGGCCGACCCACCTCCCGGGATACCCGGTGTAGGGAAAAATGGTTATCGAGGAATAGAAAAGTGCATAATTGGGAATATAAATTATGTCCTGTTTTTGGGGAATAAATTTGTGACACAAGCACATGCGTGTAATATCACCTTTGAATTATTTTCCCCCCACCCCACCTGTTGACTTGGTGATTGCAAACATGAGGAAGCCTCCGAAAAAGTACAGCAGGGAAACGATCGGCAACGGGGGAGGCGGCTCCGGTGTACGGTTTGCGGCCGGGTGACCTTCCGGCTGGGGGGAACTGGTCGCAGTCGCATGGGAAGAAGCGCGTTGCTGCCTTGCTTTCACAAAGGCAGCGGCGACTTCGTCCCGTTTTGCAGCAATTCTACATGCAAGAAGGACGACGCGCGCCAATGGCACCGCGACTGTCCAAATGGCGGCAAGCAGTGAGGCAACCACAAGCGCATCTCCATTGACTTTTACGGCTTTGACGTGCTACGAGGCCGGCTTGGGCGCTGCGGTACCGGCTGCTATTCCACCGCGCCGGCACGGCCGACACCGTGCTCGGCAGGGGCTTCATAATGCGAACATTGGGTTTTATGTCCCGGTACACCCGCCCCCTCCACCGCTGCTCTGGGATGCTCCACCGTCACCGGATTATTCACCGGGACCTACTACAGACGAGGAGGAGGGGGAAGGTCCCTCACACGGCGATCGAGACTTTTCAGATTTCTTCTGTGACTCCACGAATGATTCATTCATTGCATCGGCAACTTCAATTTACGGCACTATGACTGTGCTGCGGGCTGGCACAGCAGTGCACCCGCCAACTAGTGGCTAGAGAGTACCTCATGCCGCTCCTGCACAGTGAATTTGACCGTAGCTGTATGTGCAAAGGGGTCCGTTGACGGACCGGTTTCAGATTTTCAACTCTTGACTGGGAACAACCCTGCCAGAAAGGACAGGCCTTCCCCTAGAACTCAGTTTCCACCGCTCTAGAAGGTGTTTGTTCAAGGGTTACAACTTCGGCTGCCCGGTCACCACAGACCACACTAGGTGGTGTGCTGGAATAGTCACACCGACTGCTGAAATCTGTATAGGCAGCCCTGACTGGGAGTCCCGGTGCAGGCCCCTATGACAGACTCCTAGGCCAACACTGGACTGCTGACTGATCTATAGGTTCGTGCTGTGACACACGCTGTCCGCTGTGTCACAGGTAGGCTAGACTCCGAAACCGTCCGAGACCGTTCCGGGTATATCTAGCTTAGGGTTTATTTATCTTATGAGTTTATCCACACAGTTCGGGAGTTTCTGATATCTGGTGAACTAGGACATTCCAGTAGGTCGTGGCCCCATCCACGCTTTTATTCCACTTGCTGATTTGGCCATGATTGGCTAAACGGCTGCTTGGAGAGGTGGTGCGCGCGGGCGAGTTTGGGTGCGACTAGGATTTATGGTATGAATTGTTTGCGGTAAGCAACTGGGAGTGGCGGCCATGGGGACCGCGCCTCGTTACGGACTAGTCTTAGCAATGTTCGGATCCAGTTTTGCACCGGCACTGGCCCTGTTGGTTACTGTTTTCTGGGCTGGTGTTCGCGACACCTTCGACTTCGACGACATCTTCGAGTGCCCCTCGCCGCTCCACTCTCTTAGCTCCTCTCCGCTGCTGACCATTACCATTTTCCGCTACCACACCCAACCGCGCGACTGCGTACCACCTCCCCTCTGGCTTTTCAGAGTATGGGCATGTTGACCCGAGCGAAGAAGTCCCTGGACAGGGACAGTGACATCGACGCCTCGCTGAGGCTATTAGACGGGGTTCGGAACAGTCCGACGGTGCGTACGCCAACTGTTCCGAACCCCACTCCGACTTCCAACCTACGAGGATGCAGACGTGGCGACCAGGAAGTACTTACAGGAGCAGAGCAAGCTGGTTGACGACATCTACAAAGCGCGTCTACACCGCCAATGGGCCAAGGGTGTCCGCGAGGATGTCCTTGGGGACAAGAAGCACCACTTCCGCGGTACGGACGACGCTGGCCTCCTCTCCGAGCTGGTGGTGCAGCTGCGTACGGAGTTTCATTCGGCTGGACTGGAGCTGGCATCCTTTGACCTCGACGACCCTCTGGCTCGTGTGGTGACCAAGGTCAACGGCTTGCTCTTCGACGTTCTGGCTCTGGTTATCGAGAAGCACAGCAACGCCTACGTCTGGTTGACTGGCACCGACGCCTCGTCTGACCGTGATGGACGGCGAGCCCTGGTGGACATCATCAAGGGCTGTGTACCGGTGGCGCTGCGTGAGTCGCACCAGGAGGAGCACGCCGCGTTGCGTTATCCCGCAGACACTGACCCGCAGCCCATCTTGCTTGGCTCGGGAACAGCGTCTGGTGCGGGATAACAAAGCTACGGACTGGACACCCACCGAGGAGACCGGGAAGCTCTCCCTGTACAACCGGCTAGACCCGGTGTTTTACACCGCGGTCAAGGTGCGGTATCCTCTCGCGGCCGATCTCGCGCATGTCTCCTTGGCGTCTCTCCGCTCCCTTGTGGTGGAGATTTATCAGGCTTGGGCGCAGACGGGGGCGGGGAAGGCAGTCTCGGGTAAGAGCGGCATCTCCGCGCAGCTCTCCAGCACCGAGTACGGCGCCCTCCTCAACAAGATCGACGAGCTTCAGGATTTGCTGCGGCAACAGCGCGGGACGGACGCGCTGCCGGCGCAGCAGCAGCGGCAGCAGCGCGGCAGCAGCCGCAGCGGCAGCAGCCGCAGCAGCGCGGTACGCAGCGGGGATTCCGTGTCGGCACGTACCCGCTGCCTGCAGTCGGTTTCGACCGTGACGACCAGAAGGCGAAGCCCTTTTGCGGGAGGTGCAAGAAGGCGGGAAAAGGTGAGCAGTACCACTTCTACCGCGACTGTCCGTTGGGCGGGCGTCAGCATCCCCCGCACTCGGCCGCGGCATTCTGCATTCCCATCGTCGAGGAGGACGCGGAGGGGGTGCGTGCATTGGCCATGCGTGCCCTGTTCCAGCAGGCGGCGGATGATGGGGCTGAGTCGTTTGCCACTGCGGCATCTTCTACGTACGGGCCGCCTGCGGTACTCTCACACTGAGAAGGAATCGTGGTAGAATGTGGTAAACTGGTGTTAAAATGTGGTAAACTGGTGGTAAACGGCGGTAAGCCCCTATGTGGGGTGGTAATCAGGTGGTAAACGTTAAAATATTAAAATAAAAAAAATAACTGACGGTAAATCATTGGTAATTTGCGGTAACATAGGTTGAAGCATGGTAAAAGCCTGGTAATTTCAGAACGGAGCGTGGTAAACGAGGATCTGGAATGGTAAATGGTCGTGGCCTAATGGTAAATGGATATAAAACTTCGCAATGTAGTATAAATGTAGAGACGGAGCTGGTAAACCGTGGTAAACGAGGATCCTGAATGGTCTCAGATGTGCAATTCTCTGGTCTGTCTCTGTGTCACCGACGCAAGGTAGAATTTGAAAGGAGTGGAGCGCCGTCCAGTCCCCGGGGGCAAGCTTGCTAAACTCATTCTGCCGCCAACTACTTTTTATGGACTCAGCAGGCAAGGAGCCTACCGACTCGAAGGCCAAAGAGTCTCGCATCAGTTTGGATTATGGCACACACACGCACAGAGGTTGGCGTGCGCGCACAGACAAACACACATGCGTGCGCGAGCATACTGGTATGAATGTCATAGCAAGACCGTCATTCTGTTTCGGATAGCTGCAACGTCGGGGTACCAAATAGCCTTGAGTATATTCTGTGGGCCAATCATTACATTTAGTATTTTATCGGACGGAGAAGCATACGACCTGGACTATGCCTCTTTATGCGAACTGCTGGGAATTAGATGCCTCTAACTTTCCCCAGCAAAATATGACCTGCAGTGTTGACCTCGAGCCTTAACCCCGTCTGCTGGACGACACGAGGAAAAACTGGTTCACGATATTCCTGCTCTCCTTAGAAGCCAATCCCCACTTTCCTTTGCCAGGAGTCTCCTCGGTGAAGCGTTCACCGGATCCGATCTTCCTAAATCATGGTGGCAGGCGGTCTTTTCGCGGGTTCTTATCAAGGAGGCCCTTCTTTTGAGGTTTTCAGTACCCAGGTAATGAAAACTATTGTATTGATATGCATCACCTCTTTGCACCGCTCAGGCATCGACTATCTTAGCTTTTACATTAACTTGATTTTGATGCCGGGATACAGGGAAGTAATCCTGTGGCGCTGTGGAAAATCACTGGTGGAAAGGGAATAAAAAAGGTTTGTGTTGATTGATTTGTGCGCTTCTGTCTCTGACCTGAGAAAACACTTACGCGGGCGAGTCTGGCGAGTTCTGAGCGCCATACATTTCATCAATGCTAACCAGTCTCACGGCGCAGGTCTTTGAAAAAGAGGTAAAGAGCTACGTGTATTATTGTGAAGGAGGACCTCAGTGTAAAATGCAGCTTCCCAAAGATGATATTAAAACTAGTGCGTACTATGCTGTTGGAACCATACATATGTGTGATGCTTTCCCACGCATGCATCCTCTTCGATTCTCTCTTTCAAACCTCAGGCATCCGCGTTGCGAAAAGAAATGACCGCAGACGCATTCTTCACGAATACGGATAGTAGAGGCGACTGCACCTGCATCGTCGGGAAGCATTTGGTTTTCAAACATTCAGAGCGTTCGAAACCAAGGCCTCTAACTTTCCATGATACCTGTTCTCGCTGGTACAAGCTTTCCTTCACACTTCACACGCACTTCGGCTCCGTTGAAAGTAAAACTATCCACAAATCTCACTGGGGGCTTCGTGTCTTTTGGCTTTTCGTCTTGCAGTGACGCTCTTGCAACCTCATCGCCTTAGGCACCTGTTGCAAACTGCGCAAGCTGTTCACGCTGAAGTCCCCGCCGCTGACCACCGAGGGAGACCCTCTCGACCTCATCGGCGCCGAGCCCATCCCCAAAAACTGCGATTTTGCCCCTGGCACAGAGTGCCTGACGGTGCTGTTCGACGCGCAACAGGTACGACACTCAGCGCGCTTTCACGGTGTTCCGACCGCCGCAAGCTTACACTTCCTCTGAACATTGCGGCGAGCAGCTTCATCCCGCGTTATGCTAAACAGCTTCCCCAACGAAATGTAGGCTTGTTCTTGTCTTCTAGGATATCGTTTACAGTTCCTTGCATGAAGCTTGAGGGCTGATGCACTGGGTACTTGTACCCTGAACAGATAGTTAGCGACTCTGTCTCGATTGCGTCGGACTGGCGACCTTCATCGGAGCCAGAGTCCCTCAACATGACTCCTGGCAGCAGCGGCGACTTGAGCTCCCTCAGCCGCCGGCTCACGTCCACGGCGAAATGTGGATATGAAGGACCCATGGGCCTGGCTTTCGGCTCGCGCGTGCCCCTCGGCAGCATCCCGGCGGTGCCACAGGCCAAAGCAGAGGGGGAGGACCCCATGCCGTCTCCTGGGAAAGGCCCTTCGCGCCGCACGGCTCGCCAGGGAACTGCTGGAAGCAAAGGTCGGCGACTCTCTGCCCCCCTCTCAACTCGTTGTGCAGCAACAAAGCGGTCTAACCTGCTGATATCTTGGCCGTTCCTGTGTGCCACGTGGAGCCTTCTCGAGTCTGTGGCCCGACCGTAGTTCTGGGGAATACCGCCCGGCCTGAGTTCGCCGTCCTTCGTACAAGTAAGCGCACTGCAGCTGTGCAGAGGCCAGTGTTTCAGATGGTCGACTGCGTGCGCGCAGGGTCTTCCGCACTGCCTCCGGCATCCCCTTTGGACAGCACCTCCCACAACAGGTGTGCTTCCCGCACTCCCTCTGTCCTTGCTGCCCCACACCCCACATCAAAGGCCCTCGGACCTCGCCGCCCCACACCCCACATCAAAGGCCCTCGGACCCCACCCACACCCACATCAAAGGCCCTCGGACCTCGCCGCCCCACCCCACATCAAGGCCCACGGACCTCACCGCCCCACCCACATCAAGGCCCTCGGACCGCCCCACACCCATCAAGGCCCTCGGACCTCGCGCCACCCCCACATCAAAGGCCCTCGGACCTCGCCGCCCCACCCCATCAAGGCCCTCGGACCTCGCCGCCCCCACACCCCCACATCAAAGGCCCTCGGACCTCGCCGCCCCACACCCCACATCAAAGGCCCTCGGACCGCTTTTCGCTGGTTCCCAGCCTCATGCTCCTGGGTACACTGCAGCTCATCTCGCCAAACCCGCTGCCGCATAGATCGCGTTCAACTAGTTGCGCTAGCAAGCTTGCTGCACAGGCCGCAGTTTGGCTGAAAGGCATAAGTTGTAGAGGCGGTAAGCATGTTGTTACGTGCTTCGTTGTTCGTATCTGTGCTGGCAAGTGCTGCCGTGTAGACTGCAGTGGTGCAGCGGCGTAGGCCTAAGAGCATTGCCCAACACGCCAGGTTTCTACAACAGCACTGCCCAACACGCCAAATTGTTGGAACGGAGTTGCCCAACAGGCCAGATTGTTGTAGCAGCACTGCCCAACAGGTCAGGTTGCATAGGCTCTGTTGTTGTAGCGGGGCTGACCGGCTTAGATGCCACACAACCGGCGGCTTAGATGCCACACAATGTGTGAGATTCGGACGCCGTCACGATCGGATGCAGGTTGACCTTGCCTAGAGTCGATGGCGGAGTGTGTCAATGAGTGCAACATGGGGTTCATGTTCGCTCCCCGCTATCACCCCGCGATGAAGGCAAGCACCCCTCCCCGATGCTACCTATGTGGCCTTCGCTCCTCCCCAGTGCTCTTCATCTCAGGTTGCGATAGTGTGCCATTCTCAAGGCCATTTTGTGATGGCGGCTAGCCTGCCAGTGCTATCCGCTCGGAAACTAAGTGGGCTTGAGTGTTTCAAGCAAGCCTGAAGGGACGCGCTTTGTTTGTGGGAGGGGGTGATGGCGCACCGAGAGCAGCATATTGCACCCGTGCGCAAGTCCCTCAAAGTGTGCACCGCCTTCAACCTCCTCGGGCCGATGCTCAACCCGGCGGTGAGTCCTCCCGTCTCCACAACCTGCCCTTGCCCTTGCTATGCCCCTGCTGAATGTTTTCGTCCTCGGGCAGTGACTCACAACTTCCATAAGCACATATTGCTAGAGGTTTGCCATCTGGTTGAAGCGCCCTCCACGGTTTCCAGATGTTTGACGTGAGAGGCGGGTAGGCAGTCGGTATAGAACATGCTGCGGATGGCGCACTTCCCGTGCCACGTTCGCTCACCGATCCCCGAACCTTTGGGATGGGCGCTCAGGGTTGAAGATATAATTTCGTTGTGGGGGGGGGGTCGCGGCTCAGGGAACCAAGTATGCGCTGGTTGGCGTGTACTCTCTGGCACCAGGTGCGCTATGACCACGTCCTCAGCACAGGAGGCCCGGCAGGCTTAGGTGCGCGCTGCTCGCGACGTCATGCCACCGGACACTTTATTCATGAGTGCGCCGGATCAGGCGGTGCGGCAAAAAGGGGAAAGGCATGGCGCGGTGCGTGTTGGCTGTGGCGGGCGCGGTGTTGGCCTGGGCTGGGGATTCGGCGCGTGTGATATAAGAAGGGTGTCTATCCCACTTTGCGCCGAATCAGGCGCGGGGTGGGTGGATACTAACCCTTGTTAGCGCTTGTGCGTGCTTCTTCTGCGGTCGCGAATCAGCGGCCAAGGGGGTTGGCGACGGCGGTGAGACACACACGTGGGTCAGGTGGCTGGGGCGGTGCCGTGAAACGGGAGGAGCGTGGCGCGGTGTTGGCTTGGGCTAGGGAGTGGACATGATTGTGTGATCAATCAAGGGTGTCTATCCCACTTCGCGCCGAATCAGGCGCGGGGTGGGTGGATACTAACCCTTGTTAGCGCTTGTGCGTGCTTCTTCTGCGGTCGCGAATCAGCGGCCAAGGGGGTTGGCGACGGCGGTGAGACACACACGTGGGTCAGGTGGGGCGGCGGTGCCGTGAAACGGGAGGCGCGTGGCGCGGTGTTGGCTTGGGCTAGGGAGTGGACATGATTGTGTGATCAATCAAGGGTGTCTATCCCACTTTGCGCCGAATCAGGCGCGGGGTGGGTGGATACTAACCCTTGTTAGCGCTTGTGCGTGCTTCTTCTGCGGTCGCGAATCAGCGGCCAAGGGGGTTGGCGACGGCGGTGAGACACACACGTGGGTCAGGTGGGGCGGCGGTGCCATGAAACGGGAGGAGCGTGGCGCGGTGTTGGCTTGGGGTGGGGAGTGGACATGATTGTGTGATCAATCAAGGGTGTCTATCCCACTTTGCGCCGAATCAGGCGCGGGGTGGGTGGATACTAACCCTTGTTAGCGCTTGTGCGTGCTTCTTCTGCGGTCGCGAATCAGCGGCCAAGGGGGTTGGCGACGGCGGTGAGTGGCTACTGCCCCGCAGTCCTTGTGGTAGGACCAAATCGACGATTTGGTCCTACCACGAGGACCATTGTTCCGATAATTTAATTGGCCATCTCCCGTGATTTGTGGTGTCTAACCAATGAAAGGTGGTATATATAGGTCCTATATTAATTTATTTGAACGCTGGTTTGGCATATATCCATCCCATATATCCATGACGAACGCATTTCAAACCTCTACACTCAAATCTTTCAAAACGGATTTTTTGGAACATTCAAAATGTGGCAAATTAGTGACTCATCTTCAATAATTTTTTACCAATCATATATCAACACTACACCTGCGCGGATACCATCAAATTGAACCTATACATATGTCCCAATCATATTTGGGCGGTAGGCCCGGTTGGAATGCATATATTGGCTCGTTGGCTCGTTGGCTTCCCCTCTAATATATTGGCTCGTTGGTTTCCCCCCTAAAACAGTGGTCACGCGAGCTGACCAGCCAGCCATCATAATTGCTTGCTAGAAGGCATATATCGCAAGGTTGGTGTGTGCAGCACATTAAATCTTCAAGTATATATGTATTGCGAATTTCTGAAAGTCTAACATCATCCAAATATCTTATTTTTCGGCTGGCGTGTACATTTTAGATTGGATGAATGCCAATTTCTAAAGTCCGAAATTCACTAAATTCGGAATTTGCATTGTGTTGAACATGCGCCATGCTGAAATAGAGCGGAAATGACGATGAGGGTGCGAAGTAACCGATTCAGTTATCTTATTTGGTCATAAACTCAAGATGTATAACCATGCGCATCACCGTGAGCCCCCCATGTGACTCCCAATACTCAAAATAACGGTGGTCCTTGTGGTAGGACCACCATTTTCTTCAAGCTTTTGGTGAAATTACACCCCTAAAGCGTGTCGTTCAACCACACACCTAAAGTCTCATGGGGGCCGCTGCTACAAGAAATAAAATTCATTTAACTCATAAATATCATGTGCAAATGAAGCCTGTGCCTCAAATATCCGATTTAGTGATCGAAACCGCAATTGCCCATTGGTCCTTGTGGTAGGACCATGAATTTGGGTAGTAGCCATGAGACACACACGTGGGTCAGGTGGGGCGGCGGTGCCATGAAACGGGAGGAGCGTGGCGCGGTGCTGGCTTGGGCTGGGGAGTGGGCATGCTTGTGTGATCAATCAAGGGTGTCTATCCCACTTCGCGCCGAATCAGGCGCGGGGTGGGTGGATACTAACCCTTGTTAGCGCTTGTGCGTGCTTCTTCTACGGTCGCGAATCAGCGGCCAAGGGGGTTGGCGACGGCGGTGAGACACACACGTGGGTCAGGTGGCTGGGGCGGTGCCATGAAACGGGAGGAGCGTGGCGCGGTGCTGGCTTGGGCGGGGGAGTGGGCATGCTTGTGTGATCAATCAAGGGTGTCTATCCCACTTCGCGCCGAATCAGGCGCGGGGTGGGTGGATACTAACCCTTGTTAGCGCTTGTGCGTGCTTCTTCTGCGGTCGCGAATCGGCGGCCAAGGGGGTTGGCGATGGCGGTGAGACACACACGTGGGTCAGGTGGGGCGGCGGTGCCGTGAAACGGGAGGAGCGTGGCGCGGTGTCGGCTTGGGCTGGGGAGTGGACATGATTGTGTGATCAATCAAGGGTGTCTATCCCACTTCGCGCCGAATCAGGCGCGGGGTGGGTGGATACTAACCCTTGTTAGCGCTTGTGCGTGCTTCTTCTGCGGTCGCGAATCAGCGGCCAAGGGGGTTGGCGACGGCGGTGAGACACACACGTGGGTCAGGTGGGGCGGCGGTGCCGTGAAACGGGAGGAGCGTGGCGCGGTGTTGGCTTGGGGTGGGGAGTGGACATGATTGTGTGATCAATCAAGGGTGTCTATCCCACTTCGCGCCGAATCAGGCGCGGGGTGGGTGGATACTAACCCTTGTTAGCGCTTGTGCGTGCTTCTTCTGCGGTCGCGAATCAGCGGCCAAGGGGGTTGGCGACGGCGGTGAGACACACACGTGGGTCAGGTGAGGCGGCGGTGCCGTGAAACGGGAGGCGCGTGGCGCGGTGTTGGCTTGGGCTAGGGAGTGGACATGATTGTGTGATCAATCAAGGGTGTCTATCCCACTTTGCGCCGAATCAGGCGCGGGGTGGGTGGATACTAACCCTTGTTAGCGCTTGTGCGTGCTTCTTCTGCGGTCGCGAATCAGCGGCCAAGGGGGTTGGCGACGGCGGTGAGACACACACGTGGGTCAGGTGGGGCGGCGGTGCCATGAAACGGGAGGAGCGTGGCGCGGTGTTGGCTTGGGGTGGGGAGTGGACATGATTGTGTGATCAATCAAGGGTGTCTATCCCACTTCGCGCCGAATCAGGCGCGGGGTGGGTGGATACTAACCCTTGTTAGCGCTTGTGCGTGCTTCTTCTGCGGTCGCGAATCAGCGGCCAAGGGGGTTGGCGACGGCGGTGAGACACACACGTGGGTCAGGTGGGGCGGCGGTGCCATGAAACGGGAGGAGCGTGGCGCGGTGTTGGCTTGGGGTGGGGAGTGGACATGATTGTGTGATCAATCAAGGGTGTCTATCCCACTTTGCGCCGAATCAGGCGCGGGGTGGGTGGATACTAACCCTTGTTAGCGCTTGTGCGTGCTTCTTTTGCGGTCGCGAATCAGCGGCCAAGGGGGTTGGCGACGGCGGTGAGACACACACGTGGGTCAGGTGGGGCGGCGGTGCCGTGAAACGGGAGGCGCGTTGTATGTTGGCTATGGCGGCCGCAGTGCTGGCCTGTGCTGGGAAGTGGTTGTGTGTGATTATTCAAGCGTGACTCGGCTTATGGTTTACTCAGCTAATGGTTAAGGTAGGTCGTGTTGCGGGATGGATGCCATGGGTTGCATGTGTGACAGGCGGGGAATTTGGAAGACGGCCGGGCGGAAAGCTGCAAGATCTCCGATGCAGAAAACGTATGAAATTAGCTTTTGCAAATATAGCACGCACGCCGTATTGATAGACATAGTTGGACCCTCCTAGTTAGTATGCCACCTGCAAGATCCTAGCATAGCATATCTGGTAACAGTTATGTAACATTCCATGCCTGATTGCCACATGCACTAATCTTGCACACGTGTCCGTATCACAGTGCATCCTGCCTGCCACGTGTCCACCCGTGGTCATACCGTGGTAAATTTACCGGTCATATGTGGTAATTTTACCATTGGGGGTCAATTTACCGGTCATATGTGGTAATTTTACCATTGGGGGCCAATTTACCGGTCGTAGGGGGGTACCATGGTAAATTATATACAGCAATGGCAAACAATAATATATAATTACCGCGCTATAAGTAAATTTGGTAAAATCGTGGTAACAAAAACGCCAACTGCCAATAGGAAATTACCCACGGGATTTATATCGCCACTATTAGTATAATGGTGGTAAAACACCAATTTACCACATTTTACCACCAGTTTACCACATTTTACCACCAGTTTACCGCGTTTATTTCTCAGTGTGGTCCCTAGGTCGGATGGAGACTACTCGATTTTGCCTATTCTTTACTTTGATGCATCACGAACAATTCTCTCGAGGCACCCCCGACTTTTGGTACCAGAGCAGCGCGGTGACAATGTAGAAAAATATTTTTAGAGCGTCGGATTGTGCGGCGAATATGCATGACAAGGACTTTGGCTTCAAATCTGGAGGCAGCATGATAATGCATTAGGATACACATGATTTTTAATAAGCATTGGTTCAAATGCATACATTATAGAAAAGAGAATTGTCATGTATATATTACAACTGTATTAAACCATATACATATGCATATATACATACATACATACATACATACATATATATATATTACAAATCATATGTCCGGAACTGATGCAAGCGTCCAAGTGACCGGAATGGCTGGATAGTAAGAAATAATGATCCGCACTTCAGATGTGAGTAAGGCATGCTCGTGCAGATATCCCAAGTTCACAATATGCGGTATCTGGAAGACCTCAGAGTATAACCGCAGGAAATGCTTGCAGGGAGAAGGTCGTCCGGAAAGCGCCATTTCACGAAAAAAAACTGACAAGAACAACTGTACTCGCGTCCAAACTGAAGAATGTATTCACGCCCATCGGATTTCAAATGTTCGACTGTGAAGTTATGCAGCGTAGGACCATCTGGGGCACATTTCGTGACGTGTGTCAGATATATCGGACCAGTCTTGACCATCTTGTGCATAGCTTAATAGAATCCAGCCTGCTTCTTCGTCATAAATCCCCTTCCGCACGAGCGGAGTTTAATACCTCAGCGCATTCTTGCAGAGCACCGAACTCTGAAGGGCGAAGGTGTCCTCGGGCCTCTGCAGGGGCAACATCCTGGTACGCCACACGAACGCCAATTTTGCAAATGCGGGGCTCCTCATTGTCCAGAATGAGACTTCACGCCTGGTGCAATAGGAAGGATAGGACCCCGGGCAACGCGGGCATTGAATCGCGGCAACAATGTCACGGGTCTTCCACGAACAAAAGAGAATCGACCGGTCCGGTGGAGAGGTTTTCAATTCCCGAACTTGGCATTTCTTTAGTGTTACGCCTTTTTCTGGGTGCCAGTAGCACAAGCTTCCAACATACCCAATAACCAGGTCGCCTTTCGTAAAGGTTACGTCATGACGAGACCCATTAGATTTTCGACCATAACATTGTCGGTCGTTTACTCCGTCCAGCCCGCATCAGGTGAAGGTCTGATGGAAGAAAGTCCGCATCCTTGGCCTCCAGGAAACTGCGCACTAAAGCCCACTCAGGTCGTGCCTCGGAGGGAGGGGGCGCCTTTTTGGAGGCGACGGCTTCCGCGGGAGGACCTGCTGGTCCATTATTGGACGCCACCTTATCTGGACGGTGCGTATCCGCCGCGGGAATTCCACGCTGCGGAAGCCATTTAACCGCGCCTGCGCGAACGGTTTGCATCAACTCCCGACCATCAGCGAATTCGGCCTGAGTTAGCGCGGTTTTCACCCACTTATCCTCCAAAGACCGAATACGAGCCTGCACGCCTACGAAATGCTGGGTAGAAGAAACCCTGTTCGTCGCCAGACACACTTACCGAATCTGCATGAGGCAATCGAATTCAACAGCCTCCAACACTGTTGCACCATACGCACCCCAAGCTCTCCATTTGGCGTGAGCGCTCTCCGTGATACAGACCAGCGGACGTTGTATTTCCGTAGTCATGTTGTCAGACTTGTCCCGGAACTGCGTGAGAATGTGATGCGCGTGCCGTATTTGAAATACGAAGTACGCATTCAACCGTGGCTGGTTGGGCTTGCTGCAATGCACGGCATACCAATCGAAGACCTCTGTTTCGTACGCCAGTTTGGAATCCCCATCCTTAGAGTAAACCCATCGCATTAATAGGGCTCGGTGGGCTGACGTATGTTCCCCAGGAACCAAGGCCTCAATCTTGTGCAAGTTCTGACCCCAGTGAAAATTGCATTCCAGGTTGTTCCGGTCATCTTGGTCTGGTCATACTTCCTTTATTCCTGCTCAGTTAGAACCTGTGAGACACGTACGAACCTGCCAAAGTTGGGCACGTGGGTTCTACAAAGACTCACCTTTGACAATCGTATACGATTGTCAAAGTTGGGCACGTGGGTTCTACAAAGACTTACCTTTGACAATCGTATAATGGGGCCCAACAAGCTTTTGGCTGGGTTACCTTACCTGCTGCGTCGCCCATAAAGCCATAAAACTTTACTTCAGCCCGTGGATGAACGGCTTGCACTGGTTTCTTTACCAAATTCCAATATATATATATATATATATATGTATCTAGTCTTTGGGTCTGTTCATCGTGGCAATAGTGAGTAGAGCGTTGGCCTCAATGGAGCACACATGCGCCCTCATTGTCACCCAGTTGCCAGTAACCTTGCGATGTACGAAATCCAGGTGGATGTATGTATGCCGCGCGAAGGTAGTTGTCTTCGCTATTTGGATGCATGCGACGCACCAAATCAATGCCGCCATCGACTGCAAAGCTAGACATCACGAAGGTGTGCGCATAACTGGCGATGTTGCCGACGTCCGCGAAAGATTGCAGCAGTCCCTTACCGTGCCGAATAGCCCAGTCTGAAACAGCCTTCATGCGACGTCCCTGCATGAAGTTGTTATTCACAGCCTTATCGATTGCGTCCATTTTTCTCGCGATGGCTGGTAGCTGCTGGCTGGGATCGAAAGAACCGTCATTGGGAAAGATAGTTTCCGTGAGTAAAGTCTTCTTCACCTCGCACACCGTACGTGGTCCCCCGCTTTACAGGAGGTCTACAGCCCCCGTGCTCTTAGCTGATTGCATATCACTCAAGCTGGGTTTGTCCGTACTGAGCACCGTATGGTTGTGTGCGTGCGCGCCGGTAGACAGGGTGAGAATATTGCGCTCGGAGTCAACTTCGGTCGTTACGGTAAACGAACACCCGCCAGAATGACTCGGAGAAGAGGAGCAAATGCCACACTTGCGATTTCGTCGTTTCCAGCTGCCACTGATCTCGGACTGGTTTCTGTTACCAGTTTGCCTGAAAGCAATACACGCGTCGTTGCTGCAGGTGAAACACCCAGCACATGCAGTCACGACGAAGAGGCGACCAGCGACGAGTGTAATGTCCTTAGAACGCTGCCACGTCTGAGGATCAAGTTTCATAAAGCTGCTCCAAGGACGGAAGTGTCCATCAGTCCCTGGTAGTAGTGGAACGGGCAATTCTTCAACAACCTCTTCACTAGTAATCGGCTGCACGCCGTCGGATAGGTCGATAGATTGAGAAAAATCAATGGGGATCGGTGAACCGGTATAGGGTGCTTTCTCTGATTTGACTTTGAAAACGTTCCCTGGGGTCGAGTGTCCCGCGCTGGATGATTCGAAGGAGGCCTTTGTTATGCGGTGGGGGCGACTCGGTCAAGTCAGTGATGTCAGTTGGTTGTCTCATCTGAGACGCAGGTGGTGAAGCGGATGCGTTGGGAAGATTCGTGAGGTACGGGTTTGGAATTACGAAAATCGGGCTTGACATCTTTAGAAGAATCGCCACTAATATCGGCAACACCACCGACGACAATTAAAACGGAGCCGTCCGGCCGGAAACACCGTCCTTACTTCAACAGGTTCTACAGATCCGGCGGGATGCATACGAAGACGCAAGGGCGTATCGGTAAGCGAAGAAAACAAGCCTTGCAGTAATTGAGGTGAGATAGGAACATCGTGCGGCACATCAACCGCATGGTTACCGAAGCGAAGAGATGTTGGCATAGTCTAGGAACACTGCAAGATAAATGAAAATATCAATGAACCCAACGTTTGTAAAGACTTGTTACAGGGCTTGTGGCTAATCTAATAAAGTAGTTCCCAATATACAGTACGCCGTCTTCTTCGTCCATGCCTTCTTGGCACATGAAGAATTCGTGAGAGCACGGCAAGCATGCGTGCTGGTCGTGATAGTCATTTATTGCAATAAGATAACATCCGGGATTGAACCAGATACGAACCTCTGCCTTCCGTGAACAATAACTGCCATTCATCACGCGGCGACAATGGGGGCGGGGGGGATGAGGATATGGTATGGAAGACGAGCTTTAGTAATAGAAAGGGGGTTGATCTATTGCTGAGTTAGCTCAGGCAGAGACTCACCCTTGACAATCGTATACGATTGTCTAAGCTTTATAAGGCCATGGTCTTTGTTTTGTGGAGGCGGGTTGCTCGTGAGCGAAAGCGAAAAATGAAACGCAAAATCGTGATAGCCGGCTTTTTATGTATATTATTTTCTAGGACGGATCGAGTCTTAGCTATGAGTCAGGGTTGACAATCGTACACGATTGTCAAAGGTGAGTCTCCGCATGAGCTAGGGACCAGCTTGGTACAACGGTTGGGTTTGCGCAATAGTATATCACATACTGTTATATGTTTCTGCAATATTATGGTCCGTCCCATCGGTCCATCCTAGGGATTTTTTGATTTTTGTTTTTTTTGGGGGGGGGCGGGAGGGGGGTCAAACCGAGGGTATGACGTTGACACGTCGATGTGTTAAGTATGGGAAAACTTATTTTATCGCGTTACATCCTTATTAAGTGTGGGCTTAAGTATGGCGATCCTTAATTCAGCGTCTTTTTCATTTTTGCGCAACCTTGGGCCGGTGGGGCCGGCCGGCCATTGGGCCGTGTCCCGGCCGGCCGGCCCACCGTCCGAATTTCCGTCCCACTATCACATCTCCCGAATACCTATTCAATATGTACTCAATGTGTACTCAATGTGCCTGCAATATGCCTATGTAATGACTGCAACATGCTTGACGCACGTCTGAAACACTATGCTGAACATATGTTGAAGCCATATTGAAATAGCAAATTTCAATATGTCTTCAATATACCTCCAATCGGGAGGGCTCACTTCAATAATACTATGTTGAACACATATTGAAGAGGTTGGAGACATGTTGAAGACATGTTGAAGCATGTTCTTCAACATACAGAGCATATAGTGTATGCATGGGTTCCATATGCCTTCCATATGTGTTCAACATGTGTATTGGCATCTACAGAAACGTAGGACAGGTCGCGAAATCGTTCTGCTGATAATGCGTCGCAGTGTGGTAGCGGATCATTTTTGTCGCGCACTTGGTCATTTTTGTCGCAAGCTGTTTATTGTCGCAGCTGCGACACAAGTGACCAACTGGTCATTTTTGCCGCATGCTGCGATACCATCCAGTGATCATTTTTGTCACAAAATATTATAGGGAAAATTATCCAAGATTTTATGAAATATACAAAATTACTTTCAGCCGAGTAGGGGGGTCTACCATACAACGAACACAAACTCCGTGCATGAAATTCAACGTAACAAAGCTAGACGGACCTTATGGAATTAAGGAAGACGATTAATCAACCAGATATACGAGAACTTACACATAATACAATACGAAAGCATTCAAGGCTAATCACAAATCCAACATTACAGCTTTACGCTATTATTACATTTACGTTTCTGTGAACATCAAATCAACAGGAAGCACTGCGACTGACACTACTACCCTACTAACATGTCCAATACACAGCATTTCCATTCATGCACGCACGCATTTGCGAAGTCGGTGATTGACCGATAGAGAGCAATTACGCTGGAAAAATTGAGCAATTATAAAACAACAAAAAAGTATGCACATACTTTGCAAAATACAGCACGCTAGTTAGTAGTAGAAATGCTGGGAGTCGACCCTTCGCCACATCGCGGCCAGTTTATTGGCTGAATTAAACACGATACCGCTCGACATCTCCTCATTGGTCATAGAGACCACGTGCTTACCATAATGAGCTGGCGAATGTCTCGTCTCGTGCCCGTCTTCTATCGGCCAGGTAACCGATACAATGTGGAACTGATATGTGACATTACACAATCGGGTTTATACCAGCAACTGCGTCTTGGATTTCCATATATTGTGTTGCGGATGACTCATCCGGATGCCCAAATGTGCCATACGAGTCATGTGACGTCACTCTTGGGGTCGCAGTTTCCATCATAACTGCTAATGCTAATTCCATCACACTGGATATATCACGTCGCCCACTTCCCTTCCTATGGTCGTCGACACAATGCTGCCGAAAACAACATAAAAAAGGGTGAAATCGTACCTATCTTCTGTAGTTTCCCTTTCTCCACTTAAGCCGCATAATAGCCCTCACCACACCAGGCTATAATTTAGTTCCGGTCAAAACCTCCAACTCTCCGCATTCAATGTTATCAGCTTCTCCGATTTTTTTTTGGGTAATGTGCATATTGCATTGTCACAGTCGTCTACGAGATAACCGGCTTTAGGCAAATTTTCGGATGGGTTAAACTTAAATAGCTATAATCAGATAGGTCAGAGTGATGTGATTGTATTATTGCACACTCCCAAAGTGTTTGGCGTTTAAATGCTTTCTTCAGATGCCAGCAAGGACGATGTGGAAGACAAAGCATGCACTATGTTGGAAATCGAACAATCGAGCCTCTTATTATTGAACCCATGTTGTGTGGAACCGGGGTCACACTTGTGCCAGCACAAAACTGCAAAGTATATATACTCTATATACTCAATACATTGGGCACCGTATTAAGGCTTGATGGGTACAAATACAGTGCTCATAGTTGCTACAGTGAATGATTGAATTCCAGTGGCATCAATCGGATCATAAAGCCACATGTATGTGACCGATATGCTGGAATTACAGAATATCCTTCCCTTGGCTAAAAATTATACGCCATGATTCACGTAGCTGCCAACGAAGTACAGACTGCTGCAAAGTGCTCCATTCTGGCATATCAGAGGAACGGCTATCAACTCATCTGTGATTCCGGGGCAAGTTCAGCAGCAGGCTCTTCAAAAGTTGGATTGGACCTCGATATACCCGCAATTTCCTGTAATGTCATCTCAGCAGAGTCATCCACCTGATGCATGCTAGCAAAAACACATTACAAGTTCAAAACAGCCGGTTTAATCTTGGCACTGGCAGACTGATATTGCAGCCCCACACACGGGTTTTTCACAGATCACGCTTGCATGCTCACAGGCACATAGCACCGAATGCCCTTTTGTCATGCACAATATAAGCAAAATGCTGGGATCATCATCATCACCTTCGCTGCATCAGACGGTGTGGATGCAATAACAGATAAGGCAGGAACCACCGGCCTCTCCGGAGATGCCGGATCAGCAACAGGTACCCCTTTCAGATGCTTCTCCAGCGCAGACACCCACTCCCGCTGGTGATCGGAGAACACCTGCGTGACTCCCCAAGGCACACGCTCCCCACAAGTTTACAAGAAAGGGGGAAAAAGTGAAGTGACCAAGGCATGCGATAGGGCCGGAGGAGCACTTGCGAGGAGACCCATGCAGTACGGGCATGCCACGTGTGGATCCCAGTGACAAAGGCTCGAGCCTTTGCAATGGATCTTGATCGCGAGCAACCGCGTGGGAAGGCACCTGCAGCATCAGCTTCCGGGAGCCCTCGATTGTGATCTGATCCTCCGCT
>LGRX02025356.1:0-18160 GCA_001247695.2 Cymbomonas tetramitiformis | reverse complement strand
GTGCTTCTTCTGCGGTCGCGAATCAGCGGCCAAGGGGGTTGGCGACGGCGGTGAGACACACACGTGGGTCAGGTGGGGCGGCGGTGCCATGAAACGGGAGGAGCGTGGCGCAGTGTTGGCTTGGGGTGGGGAGTGGACATGATTGTGTGATCAATCAAGGGTGTCTATCCCACTTCGCGCCGAATCAGGCGCGGGGTGGGTGGATACTAACCCTTGTTAGCGCTAGTGCGTGCTTCTTCTGCGGTCGCGAATCAGCGGCCAAGGGGGTTGGCGACGGCGGTGAGACACACACGTGGGTCAGGTGGGGCGGCGGTGCCATGAAACAGGAGGAGCGTGGCGCGGTGTTGGCTTGGGGTGGGGAGTGGACATGATTGTGTGATCAATCAAGGGTGTCTATCCCACTTCGCGCCGAATCAGGCGCGGGGTGGGTGGATACTAACCCTTGTTAGCGCTTGTGCGTGCCTCTTCTGCGGTCGCGAATCAGCGGCCAAGGGGGTTGGCGACGGCGGTGAGACACACACGTGGGTCAGGTGGGGCGGCGGTGCCGTGAAACGGGAGGAGCGTGGCGCGGTGTTGGCTTGGGGTGGGGAGTGGACATGATTGTGTGATCAATCAAGGGTGTCTATCCCACTTCGCGCCGAATTAGGCGCGGGGTGGGTGGATACTAACCCTTATTGTTAGCGCTTGTGCGTGCTTCTTCTGCGGTCGCGAATCAGCGCCCAAGGGGGTTGGCGACGGCGGTGAGACACACACGTGGGTCAGGTGGGGCGGCGGTGCCGTGAAACGGGAGGCGCGTTGTATGTTGGCTATGGCGGCCGCAGTGCTGGCCTGTGCTGGGAAGTGGTTGTGTGTGATTATTCAAGCGTGACTCGGCTTATGGTTTACTCAGCTAATGGTTAAGGTAGGTCGTGTTGCGGGATGGATGCCATGGGTTGCATGTGTGACAGGCGGGGAATTTGGAAGACGGCCGGGCGGAAAGCTGCAAGATCTCCGATGCAGAAAACGTATGAAATTAGCTTTTGCAAATATAGCACGCACGCCGTATTGATAGACATAGTTGGACCCTCCTAGTTAGTATGCCACCTGCAAGATCCTAGCATAGCATATCTGGTAACAGTTATGTAACATTCCATGCCTGATTGCCACATGCACTAATCTTGCACACGTGTCCGTATCACAGTGCATCCTGCCTGCCACGTGTCCACCCGTGGTCATACCGTGGTAAATTTACCGGTCATATGTGGTAATTTTACCATTGGGGGTCAATTTACCGGTCATATGTGGTAATTTTACCATTGGGGGCCAATTTACCGGTCGTAGGGGGGTACCATGGTAAATTATATACAGCAATGGCAAACAATAATATATAATTACCGCGCTATAAGTAAATTTGGTAAAATCGTGGTAACAAAAACGCCAACTGCCAATAGGAAATTACCCACGGGATTTATATCGCCACTATTAGTATAATGGTGGTAAAACACCAATTTACCACATTTTACCACCAGTTTACCACATTTTACCACCAGTTTACCGCGTTTATTTCTCAGTGTGGTCCCTAGGTCGGATGGAGACTACTCGATTTTGCCTATTCTTTACTTTGATGCATCACGAACAATTCTCTCGAGGCACCCCCGACTTTTGGTACCAGAGCAGCGCGGTGACAATGTAGAAAAATATTTTTAGAGCGTCGGATTGTGCGGCGAATATGCATGACAAGGACTTTGGCTTCAAATCTGGAGGCAGCATGATAATGCATTAGGATACACATGATTTTTAATAAGCATTGGTTCAAATGCATACATTATAGAAAAGAGAATTGTCATGTATATATTACAACTGTATTAAACCATATACATATGCATATATACATACATACATACATACATACATATATATATATTACAAATCATATGTCCGGAACTGATGCAAGCGTCCAAGTGACCGGAATGGCTGGATAGTAAGAAATAATGATCCGCACTTCAGATGTGAGTAAGGCATGCTCGTGCAGATATCCCAAGTTCACAATATGCGGTATCTGGAAGACCTCAGAGTATAACCGCAGGAAATGCTTGCAGGGAGAAGGTCGTCCGGAAAGCGCCATTTCACGAAAAAAAACTGACAAGAACAACTGTACTCGCGTCCAAACTGAAGAATGTATTCACGCCCATCGGATTTCAAATGTTCGACTGTGAAGTTATGCAGCGTAGGACCATCTGGGGCACATTTCGTGACGTGTGTCAGATATATCGGACCAGTCTTGACCATCTTGTGCATAGCTTAATAGAATCCAGCCTGCTTCTTCGTCATAAATCCCCTTCCGCACGAGCGGAGTTTAATACCTCAGCGCATTCTTGCAGAGCACCGAACTCTGAAGGGCGAAGGTGTCCTCGGGCCTCTGCAGGGGCAACATCCTGGTACGCCACACGAACGCCAATTTTGCAAATGCGGGGCTCCTCATTGTCCAGAATGAGACTTCACGCCTGGTGCAATAGGAAGGATAGGGACCCCGGGCAACGCGGGCATTGAATCGCGGCAACAATGTCACGGGTCTTCCACGAACAAAAGAGAATCGACCGGTCCGGTGGAGAGGTTTTCAATTCCCGAACTTGGCATTTCTTTAGTGTTACGCCTTTTTCTGGGTGCCAGTAGCACAAGCTTCCAACATACCCAATAACCAGGTCGCCTTTCGTAAAGGTTACGTCATGACGAGACCCATTAGATTTTCGACCATAACATTGTCGGTCGTTTACTCCGTCCAGCCCGCATCAGGTGAAGGTCTGATGGAAGAAAGTCCGCATCCTTGGCCTCCAGGAAACTGCGCACTAAAGCCCACTCAGGTCGTGCCTCGGAGGGAGGGGGCGCCTTTTTGGAGGCGACGGCTTCCGCGGGAGGACCTGCTGGTCCATTATTGGACGCCACCTTATCTGGACGGTGCGTATCCGCCGCGGGAATTCCACGCTGCGGAAGCCATTTAACCGCGCCTGCGCGAACGGTTTGCATCAACTCCCGACCATCAGCGAATTCGGCCTGAGTTAGCGCGGTTTTCACCCACTTATCCTCCAAAGACCGAATACGAGCCTGCACGCCTACGAAATGCTGGGTAGAAGAAACCCTGTTCGTCGCCAGACACACTTACCGAATCTGCATGAGGCAATCGAATTCAACAGCCTCCAACACTGTTGCACCATACGCACCCCAAGCTCTCCATTTGGCGTGAGCGCTCTCCGTGATACAGACCAGCGGACGTTGTATTTCCGTAGTCATGTTGTCAGACTTGTCCCGGAACTGCGTGAGAATGTGATGCGCGTGCCGTATTTGAAATACGAAGTACGCATTCAACCGTGGCTGGTTGGGCTTGCTGCAATGCACGGCATACCAATCGAAGACCTCTGTTTCGTACGCCAGTTTGGAATCCCCATCCTTAGAGTAAACCCATCGCATTAATAGGGCTCGGTGGGCTGACGTATGTTCCCCAGGAACCAAGGCCTCAATCTTGTGCAAGTTCTGACCCCAGTGAAAATTGCATTCCAGGTTGTTCCGGTCATCTTGGTCTGGTCATACTTCCTTTATTCCTGCTCAGTTAGAACCTGTGAGACACGTACGAACCTGCCAAAGTTGGGCACGTGGGTTCTACAAAGACTCACCTTTGACAATCGTATACGATTGTCAAAGTTGGGCACGTGGGTTCTACAAAGACTTACCTTTGACAATCGTATAATGGGGCCCAACAAGCTTTTGGCTGGGTTACCTTACCTGCTGCGTCGCCCATAAAGCCATAAAACTTTACTTCAGCCCGTGGATGAACGGCTTGCACTGGTTTCTTTACCAAATTCCAATATATATATATATATATATATGTATCTAGTCTTTGGGTCTGTTCATCGTGGCAATAGTGAGTAGAGCGTTGGCCTCAATGGAGCACACATGCGCCCTCATTGTCACCCAGTTGCCAGTAACCTTGCGATGTACGAAATCCAGGTGGATGTATGTATGCCGCGCGAAGGTAGTTGTCTTCGCTATTTGGATGCATGCGACGCACCAAATCAATGCCGCCATCGACTGCAAAGCTAGACATCACGAAGGTGTGCGCATAACTGGCGATGTTGCCGACGTCCGCGAAAGATTGCAGCAGTCCCTTACCGTGCCGAATAGCCCAGTCTGAAACAGCCTTCATGCGACGTCCCTGCATGAAGTTGTTATTCACAGCCTTATCGATTGCGTCCATTTTTCTCGCGATGGCTGGTAGCTGCTGGCTGGGATCGAAAGAACCGTCATTGGGAAAGATAGTTTCCGTGAGTAAAGTCTTCTTCACCTCGCACACCGTACGTGGTCCCCCGCTTTACAGGAGGTCTACAGCCCCCGTGCTCTTAGCTGATTGCATATCACTCAAGCTGGGTTTGTCCGTACTGAGCACCGTATGGTTGTGTGCGTGCGCGCCGGTAGACAGGGTGAGAATATTGCGCTCGGAGTCAACTTCGGTCGTTACGGTAAACGAACACCCGCCAGAATGACTCGGAGAAGAGGAGCAAATGCCACACTTGCGATTTCGTCGTTTCCAGCTGCCACTGATCTCGGACTGGTTTCTGTTACCAGTTTGCCTGAAAGCAATACACGCGTCGTTGCTGCAGGTGAAACACCCAGCACATGCAGTCACGACGAAGAGGCGACCAGCGACGAGTGTAATGTCCTTAGAACGCTGCCACGTCTGAGGATCAAGTTTCATAAAGCTGCTCCAAGGACGGAAGTGTCCATCAGTCCCTGGTAGTAGTGGAACGGGCAATTCTTCAACAACCTCTTCACTAGTAATCGGCTGCACGCCGTCGGATAGGTCGATAGATTGAGAAAAATCAATGGGGATCGGTGAACCGGTATAGGGTGCTTTCTCTGATTTGACTTTGAAAACGTTCCCTGGGGTCGAGTGTCCCGCGCTGGATGATTCGAAGGAGGCCTTTGTTATGCGGTGGGGGCGACTCGGTCAAGTCAGTGATGTCAGTTGGTTGTCTCATCTGAGACGCAGGTGGTGAAGCGGATGCGTTGGGAAGATTCGTGAGGTACGGGTTTGGAATTACGAAAATCGGGCTTGACATCTTTAGAAGAATCGCCACTAATATCGGCAACACCACCGACGACAATTAAAACGGAGCCGTCCGGCCGGAAACACCGTCCTTACTTCAACAGGTTCTACAGATCCGGCGGGATGCATACGAAGACGCAAGGGCGTATCGGTAAGCGAAGAAAACAAGCCTTGCAGTAATTGAGGTGAGATAGGAACATCGTGCGGCACATCAACCGCATGGTTACCGAAGCGAAGAGATGTTGGCATAGTCTAGGAACACTGCAAGATAAATGAAAATATCAATGAACCCAACGTTTGTAAAGACTTGTTACAGGGCTTGTGGCTAATCTAATAAAGTAGTTCCCAATATACAGTACGCCGTCTTCTTCGTCCATGCCTTCTTGGCACATGAAGAATTCGTGAGAGCACGGCAAGCATGCGTGCTGGTCGTGATAGTCATTTATTGCAATAAGATAACATCCGGGATTGAACCAGATACGAACCTCTGCCTTCCGTGAACAATAACTGCCATTCATCACGCGGCGACAATGGGGGCGGGGGGGATGAGGATATGGTATGGAAGACGAGCTTTAGTAATAGAAAGGGGGTTGATCTATTGCTGAGTTAGCTCAGGCAGAGACTCACCCTTGACAATCGTATACGATTGTCTAAGCTTTATAAGGCCATGGTCTTTGTTTTGTGGAGGCGGGTTGCTCGTGAGCGAAAGCGAAAAATGAAACGCAAAATCGTGATAGCCGGCTTTTTATGTATATTATTTTCTAGGACGGATCGAGTCTTAGCTATGAGTCAGGGTTGACAATCGTACACGATTGTCAAAGGTGAGTCTCCGCATGAGCTAGGGACCAGCTTGGTACAACGGTTGGGTTTGCGCAATAGTATATCACATACTGTTATATGTTTCTGCAATATTATGGTCCGTCCCATCGGTCCATCCTAGGGATTTTTTGATTTTTGTTTTTTTTGGGGGGGGGCGGGAGGGGGGTCAAACCGAGGGTATGACGTTGACACGTCGATGTGTTAAGTATGGGAAAACTTATTTTATCGCGTTACATCCTTATTAAGTGTGGGCTTAAGTATGGCGATCCTTAATTCAGCGTCTTTTTCATTTTTGCGCAACCTTGGGCCGGTGGGCCGGCCGGCCATTGGGCCGTGTCCCGGCCGGCCGGCCCACCGTCCGAATTTCCGTCCCACTATCACATCTCCCGAATACCTATTCAATATGTACTCAATGTGTACTCAATGTGCCTGCAATATGCCTATGTAATGACTGCAACATGCTTGACGCACGTCTGAAACACTATGCTGAACATATGTTGAAGCCATATTGAAATAGCAAATTTCAATATGTCTTCAATATACCTCCAATCGGGAGGGCTCACTTCAATAATACTATGTTGAACACATATTGAAGAGGTTGGAGACATGTTGAAGACATGTTGAAGCATGTTCTTCAACATACAGAGCATATAGTGTATGCATGGGTTCCATATGCCTTCCATATGTGTTCAACATGTGTATTGGCATCTACAGAAACGTAGGACAGGTCGCGAAATCGTTCTGCTGATAATGCGTCGCAGTGTGGTAGCGGATCATTTTTGTCGCGCACTTGGTCATTTTTGTCGCAAGCTGTTTATTGTCGCAGCTGCGACACAAGTGACCAACTGGTCATTTTTGCCGCATGCTGCGATACCATCCAGTGATCATTTTTGTCACAAAATATTATAGGGAAAATTATCCAAGATTTTATGAAATATACAAAATTACTTTCAGCCGAGTAGGGGGGTCTACCATACAACGAACACAAACTCCGTGCATGAAATTCAACGTAACAAAGCTAGACGGACCTTATGGAATTAAGGAAGACGATTAATCAACCAGATATACGAGAACTTACACATAATACAATACGAAAGCATTCAAGGCTAATCACAAATCCAACATTACAGCTTTACGCTATTATTACATTTACGTTTCTGTGAACATCAAATCAACAGGAAGCACTGCGACTGACACTACTACCCTACTAACATGTCCAATACACAGCATTTCCATTCATGCACGCACGCATTTGCGAAGTCGGTGATTGACCGATAGAGAGCAATTACGCTGGAAAAATTGAGCAATTATAAAACAACAAAAAAGTATGCACATACTTTGCAAAATACAGCACGCTAGTTAGTAGTAGAAATGCTGGGAGTCGACCCTTCGCCACATCGCGGCCAGTTTATTGGCTGAATTAAACACGATACCGCTCGACATCTCCTCATTGGTCATAGAGACCACGTGCTTACCATAATGAGCTGGCGAATGTCTCGTCTCGTGCCCGTCTTCTATCGGCCAGGTAACCGATACAATGTGGAACTGATATGTGACATTACACAATCGGGTTTATACCAGCAACTGCGTCTTGGATTTCCATATATTGTGTTGCGGATGACTCATCCGGATGCCCAAATGTGCCATACGAGTCATGTGACGTCACTCTTGGGGTCGCAGTTTCCATCATAACTGCTAATGCTAATTCCATCACACTGGATATATCACGTCGCCCACTTCCCTTCCTATGGTCGTCGACACAATGCTGCCGAAAACAACATAAAAAAGGGTGAAATCGTACCTATCTTCTGTAGTTTCCCTTTCTCCACTTAAGCCGCATAATAGCCCTCACCACACCAGGCTATAATTTAGTTCCGGTCAAAACCTCCAACTCTCCGCATTCAATGTTATCAGCTTCTCCGATTTTTTTTTGGGTAATGTGCATATTGCATTGTCACAGTCGTCTACGAGATAACCGGCTTTAGGCAAATTTTCGGATGGGTTAAACTTAAATAGCTATAATCAGATAGGTCAGAGTGATGTGATTGTATTATTGCACACTCCCAAAGTGTTTGGCGTTTAAATGCTTTCTTCAGATGCCAGCAAGGACGATGTGGAAGACAAAGCATGCACTATGTTGGAAATCGAACAATCGAGCCTCTTATTATTGAACCCATGTTGTGTGGAACCGGGGTCACACTTGTGCCAGCACAAAACTGCAAAGTATATATACTCTATATACTCAATACATTGGGCACCGTATTAAGGCTTGATGGGTACAAATACAGTGCTCATAGTTGCTACAGTGAATGATTGAATTCCAGTGGCATCAATCGGATCATAAAGCCACATGTATGTGACCGATATGCTGGAATTACAGAATATCCTTCCCTTGGCTAAAAATTATACGCCATGATTCACGTAGCTGCCAACGAAGTACAGACTGCTGCAAAGTGCTCCATTCTGGCATATCAGAGGAACGGCTATCAACTCATCTGTGATTCCGGGGCAAGTTCAGCAGCAGGCTCTTCAAAAGTTGGATTGGACCTCGATATACCCGCAATTTCCTGTAATGTCATCTCAGCAGAGTCATCCACCTGATGCATGCTAGCAAAAACACATTACAAGTTCAAAACAGCCGGTTTAATCTTGGCACTGGCAGACTGATATTGCAGCCCCACACACGGGTTTTTCACAGATCACGCTTGCATGCTCACAGGCACATAGCACCGAATGCCCTTTTGTCATGCACAATATAAGCAAAATGCTGGGATCATCATCATCACCTTCGCTGCATCAGACGGTGTGGATGCAATAACAGATAAGGCAGGAACCACCGGCCTCTCCGGAGATGCCGGATCAGCAACAGGTACCCCTTTCAGATGCTTCTCCAGCGCAGACACCCACTCCCGCTGGTGATCGGAGAACACCTGCGTGACTCCCCAAGGCACACGCTCCCCACAAGTTTACAAGAAAGGGGGAAAAAGTGAAGTGACCAAGGCATGCGATAGGGCCGGAGGAGCACTTGCGAGGAGACCCATGCAGTACGGGCATGCCACGTGTGGATCCCAGTGACAAAGGCTCGAGCCTTTGCAATGGATCTTGATCGCGAGCAACCGCGTGGGAAGGCACCTGCAGCATCAGCTTCCGGGAGCCCTCGATTGTGATCTGATCCTCCGCTCCCTTTTGTGGGGTCCAGGTGAGGGAGCCGCCCTTAGCCGTCATCTGATGGGCCTTGTCGGAGATCTGCCAAGTCAACGCAGAGGGAGTGAGCAGGAGCCTTGCATGAACAGGGGCGGCTGATCAGAGACCGCCTCATCAGGGGTGACATGCCACGCGGCATCTGGTTTTGCAGGATCTCCATGGCCGCGGCGCTTTGCGTCTGTGCTGGTTACTGCCCTCAACGCCCGCGCTCGCGGCATCGAGAGGTCCGCTGAGCTCATATACAGTGAGTGGCTCGCCCGAACCCAGGCCTGAATGCTACTTGCAAAGAAATCCTTCAGATAAAGCTCAATTTCAATTTGCGACTGCGAATGGCATGATGACAGGGGACTCATCGACCGGTGCCATTTCACATGTGGTGGCCTCGGTCTGACCCTGGGGGGGCGTCTCACGCTTAGAGGGGTTCAGATGTATGCCGCATCGGACAGGTGATGGCCCATGGGGACGAGGGCCAGGCATAGGCATGGCTCGGCACTGCTCACATGAATCCATTCTATGCCGGCCATGTCCTCGCTCATCCGAACGTGCCTCCATCGCGACGTCATGTGGCGGCCGCTGGACGGGTCCTTCTTGAACAATGCCCCTGCGCCCTCACCCAATACCCAGCACACCACCAGGTGATACACTCGCGCGGATGCGAACCTGACGGGTCGCTGACCCCGAACCCGAAGCAAGCGTTGCCTGAAGTGTGCTCAGCTGGAGCACACTACCGGATTGCGGCAATGCACTGAAGCTGAGGCCGGGCCCACCACTCAGCAAAGGCACTACTCAGTAGAGGAAGTGGAGCACGGGCAGGGTGGCGGCATCGGACACGCAGATGGATGTGCTTGCGGCCCTCAGGGCCTGCGGAGCGCGTACCGCTCTTTAGCAGCGCTGTGCGAAGCTGCAGGCCTCGTTGTGCTTCCAGCGCCAGAGCGGCCTGGCCCTCATCTATTCTGCGCTGGCCGGCCTCCAGCTCTGCGCGCTCGCTTCTCAGCTCTTCCTCAAGCTTCTCCGCCGCCTGCTCCCCATGGCCCAACACTACACCAAAGTCGCATCGATCCCACCCCATCCGGAATGCAAGGGGGAGGCTTCCTTCCACGGTGATGGAATAAATAATTTGCTAAAATATGATACCACAGCAGTTTTAAAGGCTTTTCGATCGCTGGATTGGGCTGTGTTTCTTGGACCGTTGGATCGGGACAGCTTTTTCATTGATTCTTCATTTGGATGCATAGAATTCTGTCCACACCCAATGACGACAACGAGAATAAGGGGTCATCATGGGCTGGCCAAGGGCGGGGCGGCCTCCGACGGTTCGGGGCATAAAGGCCATGCAGGTGGAGGGAGGTGGCGGATGGAGCAGATGGCGTCGAGACGGTCAGAGGACCTGGCTGGCCACACACGTGCAGCTGCGGTGCAGCATGCCAGCTCAGCATGCCAGCTGTCCCCGAGTCCGCAGCGGCAGTTCCGGTGACTGACAGCGGAGCATCCAGGATTGCGGTGGGCTAGTATCCGCCTGGCGCTTGCTAGCATCTGGTACCTCCAGCAGGCCAGAGACAAAGGCTTTGCGCTTGCGGCATCGCGGGGGGCATCGCGCGGATGTCGCAGATAGATAAGGCACGAGGGCGCTGGCAGCTCAAGCCTCGTCATTCACACATCAGGGGTGGCTGGGCTGTTGGACCTGCTATCTGAGCGGGACAGTGCTCGGGGGCCGGCGTCCGTGCAGCAGCCGCGTGGCTTCAAGAGAGTTGGCCCGAGGCCCTCAGGGAAGTGCCACCAAGCTGGCCAACGACTGGCCGCGGCCCTCCTTTGGGATGTCACGTTCCAGAAAGGGGGCACTTCTCCAATACACAGCACCAGCGGCTGCATAAGCCCCCTGTGGTGGGAACACTCCTGGCTGGGGCGCGGTGCTTCAGTCACAGCCGACTTCGGCACAAGATGACCGAGTCAACAATGGTGCCAGCGGGTTACATAGCCGGGTACTGCTGGCAGATGGTGCCACGTTGGCGGTGGTCGACAGCAATGAAGCAGCAGCAAACAGAATCTTCTCTTACATGGCGAGTCGAGACAATTGCTAAGGAGGTCCTCTGCCGATTTTGGTGCACATTTCGAGCACGTTTCTAGGGTTGACACCGGGGGAGAGAGAGTTCTGACGTGCACAGGTTGTTGGAAGGTCGGGCTTTAGACCCGAGGGTTCGAATCGACCGCCTCCAGGGCGGTGCATGGCGCTGGGGACTGCGGGTAAATGGCCAATCGCGTTTGTGGGGTTTCTCCATCAGGCACTTCCTCGGCGCTGCGGATGGATCGGAGAGGAGCGGTTGCCATGAGGGGGATTTGGCAGCCGTCATATTAAAGAGCGCCCGCTCCAGGCACGTTGCAGCAAGCTCGCGTAACACCCTATCGGCGCATGAGCCGCAGCCCTGACCTGTCGATACTCGGCCAGCACTCTCCCTCATGGCCTCGCCCACATCGATGCTTCGATGGGCGCGGGCGCGCTCGGCCCACGCTCAAGGGGTGGCTCAGGGTGTAGACTGAGGGTGTGGGATACGCAGGTTCGAGCGGGAAGAGGGAGGGAGCCTTGCCTTGCTGATGACCGCAATGTCTTCCGCTGCCTTCGCCTCTGCAGCGCGCATCTCTCTGTGCATTGCGCTCACTTTGCGCTCCTCGTGCTCTAAGGCTGCAGCGAGGTTGCTCTGCGCCCCGTCAGCCCCGCTCCCCCCTGCTCACTCCCGCATATTATCTGGCAGGGACGCAGCGCACGGCGGGTCCAGATCGTCAGACCCGTGGATGCAGGCGGAGCACCCGATCCACCCACGCGGTAGGTCCGCACCTCGGATTGGCCAGCCCGATTCCTCGCATTGGCCAGCTGTGTTTCAAGCTCCGCGATCTGTTCAGCCGCCTTCTGGGCCTGGGAGCCGGAAGCAGTCCTCCCCAGCCCCGCTGTGAGTACCTGGCAACCCAAATGGCTGGCGACTTGTGCCCACAAACGGGCGCTCGGTGCAGGCGCTGCGCGTGCCACGTGGCGCACCGCGGTAACCCGTAGAATGCCATGCGCACGTGGCGCACCAGCAGTCCATGGCCAGCTGGCTGGGGCAAGTGCCGTCAGCAGGAAACGTTGGGAAATGAGGGCTAGGAGTGGGAGCGTGGCGCAGAACAAGGAGGGACCCCCACACCATGTGCGTGACAGTTGACTCGTATCGATCCTCTGCGCTCCGCATCTCCGAGGTTTGCTCCGTCATCAGCTCCTGCAGCACCCCGCCGTCCGTGCGGCGCCCGCTCACAGCGCGGGGCTGGACAGCTCATGGTTCACTGGCGGATAGACTCTCCACCGGAGGGCCAGGGGATGTGAGCCTGCCGGCCAGCTGCTCCATGGTGTGCGCAGAACACGCCGCAAGGCCCCAGCCGGCCCGCGCTGCGGACACCCCCACACACCAGGTATGCCAGAGCCAGTGGTAGATCTGGCGCTCGAGTCACAAACGCATCAGGGCCGCTGGATGCCTCGATCCAATGCACCGCGGATGATGAGCTGGAATGTTAAGAGGGTGGAGATGTGACTTGGCACCTGCATGTTGTTGAGCACGCCGGCAAGGGTCGCACGCTCCGCCTCCCACTTCAGCGCACGCACCGCGTGCGCCTCTCGGATCTTCGCGAGCTCCTTCTCAGTCTGCAGAACTTGCTGCTCCAGCTCCAACTGCTGCTGCACCAGCGCCGACTCGCGCCTCCTGCGGCGCCCCTTCCGGCCCGCCCCTTCCAGTCTATCGATGGTACAACCCAGGACCCCTACCGTGCATCTCCAGTCTTCTGATGGCATCGATCTATCTATCTATATCTATGGAGGGCCCGCCTCTTCCGGTCTATGGAGGGCCCGCCTCTTCCGGTCTATGGAGGGCCCGCCTCTTCCGGTCTATGGAGGGCCCGCCTCTTCCGGTCTATGGAGGGCCCGCCTCTTCCGGTCTATGGAGGGCCCGCCTCTTCCGGTCTATGGAGGCTTGCCTCTTCCGTTCTATCGAGGGCCCGCCTCTTCCGGTCTATGGAGGGCCCGCCTCTTCCGGTCTATCGAGGGCCCATACGTGTAATTCAGGCCAGAACTCATGCCAGGGCCGGTCAGCGTGGGGGTGATTAATGACGGGGCGTGCTCACGTGACTAATGATGGAGCGTATAAATGCGACTGTTGGCGGAGCATATGAACGTCACTTATCCAGTTCATCCCTGATCCCCGAGCTGCGTGAGCCATAGATATGTGTGTATGCTTATCCTTGCGAATCCTTTGGCACCCCGTAGCCACAGGAGACTGCACTATGTACCCACGCCGGGGATCAAAGGATTCAGCACACACTTCGGGACACTTATCCGGATTCTCCGGAGCTCACTAGTGAAGAATGGGACCCCTTAAGCCTCGCTGAGCCACCCGAGCCCCTCTGCATCTGCACCGCCAGCGCACTGCCGCCTTGTGCCTGAAGCCGGTTCATCCCTGCCCCCCGAGCTGCGCGAGCCATATCTCCACCACCAAGCCCACGCGCAAGACCACCCATCTGCTCCCTGAGCCTCACTGGGCCACCTGAGCCCCTCTGTGGCTGTCCCGCCGGCGCACTGCTGTTGTGTCTCTGGAGCCGGCTCATCTCCGCCAATCGAGCCACCCCTCCACCACCAAGGCCACACCCCACATCACCCCGCTGCCCCCTACAGCCTGGTCTCAAGAGAGCTTGTCCACCCACGCCACGGCCAGAATGCCCATGTGTGTGTGTATGCTTACCATTTGAAAACAACTTACGGTTCTTTGCGCATCAGGTTGATTTGACCTAGGTTCTGGGTCCGCGGCATCATCCGCTCAAGCGCCCATCCCCGCAGTCCTACGTGTCGGGCGCCCATGGGCAAAATCAACGGCCGTCGGTTGACTTGAAAGGTCCCTATTGGACAGTGCCATATCCTGCTTGACCCTGCGCATGCGTTGTCATGGTCGCAAAAGCGCGAATACCTTTTTGGCCAATTCGCCTTTAGCCTAGCCATGCTCATACGCTTTAGTGTGGAATGAATTTACTGTTTGACGGAGCAAATGAACGTGACTGACGACCAATTGTAATAAGATGACTGATGACTAAGCGTATGAACGTGACTGATGACTGAGCCTATGAATGTGACTGATGACTGAGCCTATAACAGTGACTGATGACTCAGCGTAATAAGGTGACTGATGACTACTGCTAAGCGCATGAGCATGACTAGTGACTCAGCGTAATAATAAGGTGACTGATGACTACTGCTAAGTGCATGAGCATGACTAGTGACTCAGCGTAATAAGGTGACTGATGACTACTGCTAAGTGCATGAGCATGACTAGTGACTCAGCGTAATAAGGTGACTGATGACTACTGCTAAGTGCATGAGCATGACTAGTGACTCAGCGTAATAAGTGAAAGCAACCACATGCGCTGGGAGCCTACAATAGGGCATGCGAGGAGGTGCAATTGGCGTTGGGAACGCAGCGGGGACACCGCGCCAGCCGTGGCACCGATGTACCTCTGTGCAAAGCTGGGAGGCAGCGCCAACTGTGACGGTGATGTACCCCTATACAAGCTAGGGAAGCACAGGGGCGTGCCACGTCAGTGCGGTGGCCCATCAGCGTTCTAATTCCCCTGACCACCTGCAGGGCTTCGGGGAGTGCAGGGAATCATACTTGAGCTCATCCACATCGCCCTCCTTCTCGTCAAGCTGCGTGCGGATGGTGGCGAGGGTGTTCATGTTGGCGTTTATCTGGAGCTCCACCTCCGTCTTCTGAGCGATAACGTTGTTCAGCTCGCTCTGCGTCACCTGCAGCTCGCACGAGGCGCTCTGCGCGCGCTCCGCCGCTGCCATGTACTGCTGCCGCTCGCGCTCGTTCTCTGCCTTCAGCTCGCTGTGCGCCGCCACCCCCCGCCGCCCCGCACCCCCTCACCCTTCCCTGCGGTGCGCTTCCTCACCATCTTCCTACTCTGCAGTGCCCCTGGCTCATCGAGCCCGCCCCCTTGCCACGCGATCATGACAGCTCCTTCCCCCCAGCCATCGCGCCATGCATTGACCGAGCTGGGGACGACTCTTCTGAAGTGCCGTGCCGTCATGGCCTTCGTCAAAGCAGGTCGAAGGACTGGTCATGGGTGGTGTGATATTGAGCACCCACGTCGTTTCTCACAGCGATCTGCGTGTCATACAATACCATAGTTCACATACTGATGGCAGTATAGGCTGCCATGCGCAATGTCTTTTATACAAATGTCCCCCGGTGGCCAAACTCAGTTTCCGTGCTGTGGTAAGCACGCATGGGCTGTCACGTCCGATCATAGGTTGCAGGGCTCCGCTCGGAGGTCTACGCGGCGCCCCCTCCCCAACTGACTTCACCGGTAAGAGAGGGGTCTCGCCTGATCTCCCTCTCGTGCTCGATGACAAGCTTCTGCTTCGCGATGTCATGGGCGAAGAGGGACTTGTGGCTCTCCTTGAGCTTTGCCTCGGTCTCCTCCAGCTCTGCCCGCACTTTTGCCAGCTCCTTCTCGAGCCGCTCCGTCTGCGACTCCAGCTTCTCCGCCTCCTCCGTCTTCGCCCCCAACATTTCTGCCACAGCTCTCGCCCCATTCACCCCGCATCCCCCACTGCATCCTGTCAGCTCCTCCCTCGATGTCCCCGCACTCTTTTTCGCCGCACCCCTCCCGTCTCCCCTCAGGCTGCCGCAGCTCACCCTTTGGCTTGCCTGTCACCCATGGCTCAGATCACGGCACCTCTCGACACGCCCCACCACACTTCTCCACAACGACCGCCCCCTTCATTTGCCTTTGGACATCGGATGCTCTTCAACTCTTCGGGCACTCCATTGCAATAACAGAATCGCAAGTCAGTTCCTCCGACATCGCCGCTCGTGGCTCCGGGCTGTGCATCGTGGCAGCGAGGCGCATTTCGCTTCATATGCTTCCAGCGCCGTCCGATGAATCTTGTCGTTACCTCTCAGATCCTGGAAGGCAGCCGCAGGCACGCCGTCCACGTCACCCCTACCCTGGCAAGGTGCTGGGGAGCGGTGCGCGGTAGTACCATTCATCTTGGTGGCAAGCGTCTCTATCTCCTTCGCCCGGGTGCTAGTCGCCTCCCGCTGGTGCTCGGCCTCCGCCAGCGTCTTCTGCAGCTCCTTCACCTTCTCCCCGTCCATCTGCCGGATCCGCTCCACCTCCTGTGCCGCCACGTCACCCCTCTACCCCCGATGCCCCCATGTCAGTGTCCCGGAGCGCACATTTTGGGCACGCTCCTGCCAGCAGGGCGTGTGCACTTGTCAGGTGCACCCCGGAGCGTCAATGGAGGCTCGCCCTGCCTCAGACCGCCACGTGCAGGGAACTCAAAGCAGCAGAGCCGAAAAGCAGAGCGCATCGACGGCCGCCGCCGCAGAGCACCACAGCCGCAGGCGATGACAGTTGGCCGCTTTTCAGGTGAAACGGTTTCCCAGCTCCACCGGGAGCCCGGCCGCAACTTGCCGTGGGTATCGGAACCAAGCTGATATTTCACAGCAGGCGCGGACGGGACACCCGACTTTCCTTTCCAAGAAAGCGAGCCATCTCCAACCCCATGGCAGCATCGAAACGGCGCCTTGCTTACAGGGCGCATTGACGGCCACAGAACGATTTTCCGAGCACATTGGCAGCCGCCCGATGACTTTCCGCATACATTGGCAACCGCACGATGACTTCCCAAACAGCCGCGCATGCGGCATCTCCACGAGGGGCGACCCTGGCGGCAGGCCCCCCACGCCCAAGAGGGCTCTGCCACTGCGCCTGCCCACCGCATGCCGCCTGCTGACAGCCTTGCGGCACTGCTACTCCGCAGTAAAAGAGGGCATCGAGGTGCGCCAACATAGATGGCATGGGGGAGCATAGCGAGCACCGCTGCCCCCACAGCACCTCGAGAGCCTGGTCGATGGAGCTGGCAAGGTCCTCCACCAGCGGCGAGTCCAGGTGCACTGTCTCCTCGTGTACCTGCAGTTGTTCCCAGCGCCCATGCCCCCCACAGATCTCAGGCTTCCCATCATTGCTGTTCCCGAGGGACCCATGCCAACCCCACAGATCTCAGGCTTCCACAAGTTGCTGTTCCCGAGGCCCATGTCCCCCCACAGGTCTCAGGCTTCCCATCATTGCTGTTCCCGAGGGACCCATGTCCCCCACAGGTCTCAGGCTTCCCATCATTGCTGTTCCCCGGCGGACCCATGCCCCCCACAGATCGCAGGCTTCCATCATTGCTGTTCCCGGGGACCCATACCAACCCCCACAGATCTCAGGCTTCCCATCATTGCTGTTCCCGGCGCCCATGCTGCCCCCACGGATCCTCAGGCTTCCCATCATTGCTGTTCCCGAGGCACCCATGCCCCCCCCCACAGATCTCAGGCTTCCCATCATTGCTGTTCCCGAGGGACACTCAACAGCACCTACCGGGGTGCGCCTCGGCCACCTCAATGCAGTGGTCTGCCAGCAAGGCAAAGAGCCTACAAGGCAAAGAGTCTACAAGGCACGGGTGGTCAGCATGATGCGGAACCTGGCGTGGCCGTGTAGGCATGGTGCTGGCAGCCCGCAGGGGCTTCGGGAGAGGGGAGAGGGCCCCCTCCGCTCTCTCACCGTGACTTGGGTCTCGATGCGGATCGCACGGTGGGCAAACTCCAGCGTGCTCTGCGTCTCCGCGCTCGAGTGGGGCTCCGCGCTGATGCACACCAGAAGGCAGGTGCGGCAGTGGCCACCGAGAGACCCCTCCAGCAGCCTTGTCAGGTTGGAGTCGCGGAAGGGAATGTGCTTTGCCTGCGACGCGAGTGCCTGCACGACGTTCCCGATCGCCAGCAGGCTAGTGTTGATATTCATGGCTTCCTGTTACAGAACCCTCAGCCCCTCAGCCCCTCAGCCCCCCCACCCCGTCCTCGCCTGAGCACCGCGATGCCTCAGGGAGCACTCGCCGACGGCAACGTCAAGCGACACCTGGAACGATAAATGCAGGACAGAGCCGGGCAGGCACCTCTCAGGCATTGGGAGGTCTCCGGAGTGACCGCAATGACCGGTTCTGGGCTT
>LGRX02025355.1:0-11024 GCA_001247695.2 Cymbomonas tetramitiformis | reverse complement strand
ATGGCTACTGCCCGGCGGTCCTTGTGGGAGGACCCAAATCGCGTTCGGTCCTCCCACAAGGACCGGCTTTGTGGGGATTTTTTTAACCATCTTTTTGTGGTACCTATTGACTACCCTCCGAGTTTTAGCATCTATAGGACCTAAACTAAATGGGAACATATGCCATATACAATCATATATCAAAAAAAAAAACGTTCGCCCTATGAGGCGAACCTGAAAATGTTTTTCTGAAAAATAATATTATGATATAATATTCTCTGAAGGTTTTTCGAAGCTGGAGGAAGATAAAAGCGAAGGTAAAAGCGCGTTGTTTTTTGCAGCGTGATTTGCGCCTTCCTGTACTATTAAATATGCTTAAACCTTGTCTTACTTATGCCCTTTCCGCAAACTGCTGCTATGATTTTCTTTCGCTAACCCGTGTCTGAGCCCAACGAGTTAATCTCTGCGGGGAAGGCACGTAAAAATAAGCCTGGTGAAGTGAGCAAAGAGCTCTGCTCTGCGCTCGCGAGGTACCAAATACCGAAAACGCAAAACAACATCGCAAAAAAGAGAATAATAAATACATCGCGAAAACAAAGCAACCTGCAAAAGACTCTTACCATTTTCCTTGTTTGTGTGTACATCTTACGCGCTACAGATATGGAAATTGAGGAAGATCGCCCACAAGGGCAAGCGTGGGATAAGGAAAGCACACTCGAGGAAATCAAGGAGCGCAAAGCCGGCATCAGAGCGCAGTTCTCGGTCTGGGAGTCATCAGGCTTTGACAAGATCGAGATAGGCTCCTGCCTGTACACTGAGTTCATCAAAGCAGTCAGAGACGACCTGGGGACAGAAGTTGAATTGAACATCCCAGTCTACTATGGAGAGCTGGCGCTAAGAAACAGAGTCCTGCTGACTACAACAATCTTTAAGGTGAGAGTCCGAGAATTTTACACGCTCTGCCATAACAAATTCAAGCTCACGACATCGCAAACGCGCGAAAAGCACCTAGCATTTGCAGTGAGCGAAATTAGCACGTTCCATTTACACCGCAATTTGCACTTAGTGTTGAAATCTGTATAGGCAGCCCTGACCGGGAGTCCCGGTGCAGGCCCCTATGACAGATTCCTAGGTAGCCAACACTGGACCGTGACTGATCCGTAAGCCTGTGCTGTGACACACCGAGTGTCACAGGTAGCTAGACTCGAGACCGTTCCGACTCCGTGACCGTTCCGGGTATATCTAGCTTAGGGTTTATTTCTTATACGAGTTTATCTATATTGGTTCACTGATTGTCTGATATCTTGAACCGGGATATTCCAGTAGGTCGTGGACCCATTCCACGCTATATTCCACAGCTAGTTTGGCCATGATTGGCTAAAGCAGCCGCTTGGAGAGGTGGTGCGCGACGGCGCGTTTGGGGACTCGCGGGAATTTTGAGATGAGCTGTTTGCGGTGAGCGTCTTCGTGAGCCGCGGCTATGGGGGTTCGACCTGGACCGGGCCTAGTCGACGCAATGTTCATTTACGGTATTACGCTTGCCCTGATCCCGCTTGCTGCCGATTTTTGGGCTGGTGGCTCGAGCACCTTCGACCTCGACGACGTCTTCCAGTGCCCCTCGCTCGCATGGCTCTACCGCTCCTTCCGTAACTGTGGCGTCGTATCTTCCCCACGACATTACCCGAACGCGCCCCGGCGTGCCACCTCCCGTCAGGCTTTCAGAGTTATGGGTGTTACCACCAGAGCAAAGAAGTCCCTCACGAGGGACAGCGACATTGATGCCTCGCTGAGGCTTATCGACGGGGTTCGGAACAGCCCGACGGTGCGGACGCCGACTGTTCCGACCCCCAACCCTGCTTCGAACGAGGACGCCGACGTGGCCATTAGGCGTTACTTGCAGGAGCAGGCGAAGCTGACCGACGAGATCTACAAGGCACGTCTTCATCGTGCCTGGGCCAAGAGCGTCCGCGAGGACGTTCTTGGTGACAAGGAACACCATTTCCGCGGTACGGACGACGCTGGCCTTCTGTCCGACCTGGTGGTGCAGCTACCAACGTACGGAGTTCGAGTCAGCTGGGCTGGAGCTGAAGTCCTTTGATCTCGACGACCCCCTTACCCCGGTTGTGAGCCGGGTGAATGGCCTTCTATACGACGTGCTGGCTCTCGTGGTGGAGAAGCACAGCAACGCGTATGTCTGGCTCACGGGTACGGATGCTTCCTCTGACCGAGATGGCCGGCGGGCTTTGGTCGACATCATCAAGGGCCGCGTACCGGTGGCGCTGCGGGAGTCACAGCAGGAGGAGCATGCGGCCTTACGTTACCCCGCAAACGTAGACGCGCAGCCGATTTTGGCGCGGGAGCAACGTTTGGTGCGGGACAACAGGGCTTCCGACTGGACACCTACGGAGGCTACGCGTAAGCTGAGCCTGTACACCAGGCTTGACCCGGCGTTCTACGCTGCGGTTAAGGTGCGCTACCCCATGGCTGCTGACTTGGCCCATGTACCGTTGGCCTCACTCCGCTCCATGGTGGTAGAGATCTACCAGGCTTGGGCGCAGACTGACACGGGGAAGGCAGCTTCTGGCGCGGACGGCATCTCCGCACACCTCTCCAGCAGCGAGTACGACGCCCTCCTCGTGAAGATCACGGAGCTGAAGGAGCTGGTACAGCGGCAGCACGGGGAGGGCGCTCCGGTGGTGCGGCAACAGCGGGACAAGCAGCGGCAGCAGCAGCAGCAGCGTGCGCAGCAGCCGAGGGGCTACCGTATGGGGCAGCACAAGGTGCCGCCCGTGGGATTCGACCGGGACGACCAGCGAGCAAAGCCGTTCTGCGGCAGGTGCAAGAAGGCGGGCAAAGGTGAGAGCTACCACTTCTACCGCGACTGCCCGTTGGGCGGGCGCCAACACCCGCCCACCTCCGCTGCGGCATTCTGCATTCCTATCGACGAGGAGGACGCGGAGGGGGTGCATGCGCTTGCCATGTGCGCACTCTTCCAGCAGGCAGCGGACGATGGCGCGGAGTCCTTTGCTCGTGCGGCCGCCGCGTACGGGCCGCCTGCGGTGCTTTGTGCGGGAGCGGTGGGCGGCATCGACGTGTCCGCCTACGGCTTCGCGGTGGAGCAGCAGTCGGCTTCCGACGAGCCCGTAGGGGACGACATTCTCCGACGGCTCGACGATCTTGCCGCGGAGGTTCACTCCGCGGCCAATCACCAGGTGCACTTCACGCACGCATCTTTCCCGCCTCCTGACGGCATCGAGCAGCAAGCTTCGGCTCTGGTGTGCGGGCCCGCCGCAGCGGGGACCACGCCAGAGGAGTAGGTTCCGGCAGGTGGTGCGGCGGCATCGGCATCCGCCGTGCCGGCCCCTGCTATGCCTGTCTCGCAGGGAGAGGATGTGAAACCCGCGCCACTGCAATCGGCGCGGGTAACCACCACAGCGGACGCGGACGGTGAGTTCGCGGGGTTCGTTCAGACCGTCAACCACGCCGCCATCGGGCAGGTTGATCTCACGGGTTACGACACGGACGATTACGAGGACCTCGCCGATGGCAGCTTCATCGTGAAGCCGCGGACTCCGGCCATTTCGGCGAATCATGCGTCGGAGTCCGCGACCCGCCACGTGCCTCAGTCTGGTGGTGCATCCCGCACCTACGGTTGTGGCAAGCCGCCATGGGGCTTCCCCGCACACGCGGGCCCGTGGGGATTTCATTACTATGTCTCTCTCTTTCTTTTGATCTCGATCATGGGAGTGGGAGCTGCCGCCTACACGGCGGCCAATGACATCGACTCTGTGCAGGTATCGGGTCGGGCTGCACCGCAGCCTGTGCTGTGCAGGGGAGACTTATGCATCTACCCCGGTATATTCGAGCTGGACCCCGTCGCTCTGGATGCAGTACTGCACTCCCTGGGTGCTGCGACGGTGGTTCACCGGCCGCCTGACCCACTGGAGAGCGGTGCTGCAAGCTACTACCGTGGGCATTGTGGTGACGGTGCACTACTGGACTTTGACCCCGAGTAGCTTTCCTTCTGGCTCTGGCAGTGCACCACTCTGGTGGGGTGCTGAGATGTGCTTTGACCTCAACATGGTCTTCAATTTGATTTATGCTTTCCTTTGACATCTAAAATCTTCAATCTGGTTTGCTGCCACAGTGCTTTTCAGTAGTTTAGCAGGACCTGAGTGCCTGTATGTTTCTGCTCTTGTGCCGGCTAGAGGGTTTCAATTTGTGTATCAGAATAGCACAGTTGAATTAGCAGTTAGGTTTGTCACCCTAGCTCCTACCCTAACTTATCTTGACTTCTCTGACTTACCTGTCAGTCACCACCCACAGTGCTGGGGTGGTGTGCTGAAATCTGTATAGGCAGCCCTGACCGGGAGTCCCGGTGCAGGCCCCTATGACAGATTCCTAGGTAGCCAACACTGGACCGTGACTGATCCGTAAGCCTGTGCTGTGACACACCGAGTGTCACAGGTAGCTAGACTCGAGACCGTTCCGACTCCGTGACCGTTCCGGGTATATCTAGCTTAGGGTTTATTTCTTATACGAGTTTATCTATATTGGTTCACTGACTGTCTGATATCTTGAACCGGGATATTCCAGTACTTAGAAACATTACTACATTCTTCACAGACAATAGAACTTGTTGCATTACAGCGCTGAACAATCTTTGTAAAATCTGTTTGCAGCATTGCTGCGACCTTTTCTATGTTGCGACAAGAGAGGGAGAACAAGTTGTTCTTGTCGCTGGCGCGAGCGACGTGGCGAAGAAGATCCTCGCATCGACGCAGTCAGAGCTGACTGTTGACCACCTGAAGAACTTTGGTGAGCAACTCCTAGACTTCGACCAGTACACGCGTTGGCACGGATCGAAAGATGACAGACGCCCGCAGTCGCGATGTTGGTACGTCGTCGTCGATGTCACACGCATAGTCGATCATCGATCTGTAACAGTCCGATCTGTACGAGTACCACTGAAATGCGCGAGAGGATCATCATCCTCCGCGTAGCTCAGTTGGTTAGAGCGTCGCACTAGAGAAGCGAACGTCACGGGTTCAAATCCCGTCGTGGAGCACTTTCGCCCCATGACGATATATATGATTTGACCCGGCTCGTACAGTGAAATCCCCGCACCGATTTCAAACCTTAACATTGGTATCGAAGCGACCGTTCGGAAACCGCCTCAGGTGTAACGGCATAAGGCACACGATGTGACCTACGCTAAGATCGCGTATGCTCGGGCACGACGATGTGACCTGCGCTACGATCGCGTATGCATGGGCACGATGTGACCCGCGCTGATGACGTGGATTCGGGCTGCATCCCAAGAACTGCGATGCACCTTCGGTGCGATGGGCTGCATCCCAAGAACTGCTACCCAGCTTCATCGCAGGCTGCCACGTCATCACATCTGAGGTCGGACCTCTGAAAAGTAACTCGACACGAATGTCGTGAGGTCACGACACTTTAAAGAGGGGAGATATGTCACGGATCGAAAGATGACAGACGCCCGCAGTCGCGATGTTGGTACGTCGTCGTCGATGTCACACGCATAGTCGATCATCGATCTGTAACAGTCCGATCTGTACGAATACCACTGAAATGCGCGAGAGGATCATCATCCTCCGCGTAGCTCAGTTGGTTAGAGCGTCGCACTAGAGAAGCGAACGTCACGGGTTCAAATCCCGTCGTGGAGCACTTTCGCCCCATGACGATATATATGATTTGACCCGGCTCGTACAGTGAAATCCCCGCACCGATTTCAAACCCTAACACGCGTCTGCTCAGTGCTGCTGGGGAAGTCTTCAAAAGCATCTCAAGTGGGGACCACGACACCCAGAGCGAGCACTCACTTCTGGCAACGTCATTGCAACGGCTTATGGATACTGCATCCAAGCAACCTGAGAAAGAAGAGCAACCTCAACCTGAGCCCGAGCAGCAACCAGCAGAGGATCGCACTACTGAAAAGGTGAGACATACACACAACAAAACATTCTCCCTTTCCTCCATTGGCGAACACGTGACACGCATACTTTCCAATAACGACGAAAGAAGCAACTGCTGTGAAGCATTCGGGTAAACTCACTCAACACACGCGCATTACGAATACAAATTGTATGCTCTCTTACATTTTCGCTAGTGGTGCGGGTTTCTCGTGTTCCAATCACAAAGGAACCAGCGGGTATGCAAGATTACGAGGAAGACGACGAGTTCGACCTAGCTGCTTTTGACGAGGCGGAAGAATTCGAGCAAATGAACAAAGAGCTTCAAGACAACGACGACTACGACACTGATAGCGAGGACAGGGGCCTGCGTAACGACGACTTCCTCGCATCTGTTAAAGTAAAGCGGTTGGGAGCTGTGACCTCTGGCCCATTCACGGAACGCGAGATCAGTGAAGTGAGCAGACTCCTGAGAGCAGTGCTGCTACAGGCTCAGAAGAGCGTTGCAATTTTCAGTGTGGAGGGGAAGAAATGTCCCAGCAGTGCCACCCCTTTTTTGCACGTGAGAGTGGCTTCGATTGAAGAAGCAAGGGTGCTAATCGAATACCCGGTGATCGTGGCAGACAATCAGGATTTTCTCATCACCCCTAAAAGCAGCAAACTCACAAGCATTACTTTGGGATTCAAAGCAGTCAGCTCCGGGAAACAGCCAAAACTTCAGCACATTCTCTCTCACATTAAAGCTTCGCCATTCTCCAGGTTCATCAAGGAAATTACTTTCCAGCAGACTTTCACAGTTCACACCAGGGTACGCGGAGGTAAAAAAACGTTCAAGACTGGTCAGACAGATCTTTGTTCTCTTGAAGAGTGGCCTGGGCCGCCATCCCGAACCTGCCAGGATCGACAAGAAAAACAAGGAACACGCCTTGTACGCACTCCCATTGGAGTACCACTGGTCTGGCCTCGGAACAGTGTTCATTTCAAAGTGCTCAGCATTAATTTGTCGTGAGTGTGAGGGAAATCGGCCAACGGTCACAGCACAAAGAATTGCCCCGTGAGGATTTACGGTGAGCACATCTCGGCAGCACCAGAAGCCCAGACAGCTGCCCAGACAGTCTCAGCCGCGCCTGAGCAGGGGACATTCCCACCAGGATTTGCAGAGGGAACCGACCAGAGCACAGGTGCCCATACAGTGGCAAGGCCAGCAACTCAGAGGCACGGGGGGCATCCACCAAACTGCAGCTGCACAGCCTGCAAAAAAGGTATAAGACTCTCTCTTTCTGCTTGTTGCATCAACACTTGTTGCATTACTTTTAAGCTTTTATGCCGTGTTAAGTACTTTTGTGATCGGAAAATATGTGCTTCTACCCAGGGAAAAAGAGATCTCTCTCCCAAATCAAGCCGTCACCGAGCCCTGGTGATCGCAAGAAAAACATCGGAAAAGACAGAGCAGAACTCCTCAACAAAATTGCACAGGAAGAAGGAGCAGAATTGCAAAATAGGTACAACATTCTGCAAGATATGGACTTTGAAGTGTGAATCTAGCAGGTTTTTTCTTGTGCGTGCTGATAGGACCAAACAGGAACCCATCCGTGTTGATCTTGCACCGCTGAGTCAGAAAGCTGGAAAGATTCCCTTGCCAGCACTAGACCTGCTTTCTCATTCCTCTTTTCAGAGCAGGGATTTGCAACTGAAAACATTGGCACAATCTGCCCGCCTACTCCTCCCGCTACTTGCTGATAGCATAAGTATGCCGATTGTATGGCTCGGTAGGCCTGTAATCCCCCTCATACTACCAGTGCAGGCAGACGGTGCAGCCTACGGCACCCTGTATAAAAACATGAAAGCATACACTGTTCACAGACACACACTTCACACCTGTCATATTTCAACATACATACCTGCAGAAATTACATACTGCACTCCCTATGTAGCAACTGATAGGAAACTGTTCTCTATAAAACAGCTCATACCTAGAATAGAAACTAATACTGTGCCCGTAGAACCCCCCCCATCAATAATAGCGGACTCTGCAATGTCTCCATCCCGCTCGCGTCGCTCCTGCTGCTGAGCCCTCCTGAGGTGGCTGCTGACCCACCCGGTGAACGCAGCGTCGTGGGCATCGACGCGGCCATTGCGCATGCTGAAGTTGCCGTGGTTCACCAGGTTTGCGTGGAAGTTCTTCAGGCCGAGGTCCATGTTGCCGGTATTGACCACCTCCACGGTGTCATCCAGCGTCCAGGAGCTGACGATGCCCTTGCAGCGGATGCGCCCTGAGTTCTCCACCCTGACCGCGCCCTGCAGCGCGAGGCATGAAGAGCCGCTCCATATTTCCCCGGCATTAACGAGGGCTGCGGTTTTGCCTGTTTCACTGACTGTTGACCCTCTTAGAGTTAGCTGCCCAACAAGCACTTCCATTCGGCCATAAACGTACAGGCTGAGGCTATCTAAGACATACGAGCCGCCGGTCACGTTGAGCATGGCTCCACTATGCCACGACCCGGAACCGCGAACCAATGCGTCTGATTTCCATATCGTGTCGGTTGTTGTCAATATTCCTTCTACATTCAGATATCCATTTATAACGTAATTTAATCGCTCGACTATCAAGTGTCCAGTCCCATTGACTTGCAGCAAACCCGCACTGCCTAAAGAACCTAGTTGCAAACTGGCGACCTTCACGGTATTAGAGATGTATGCCTTGCCTCCTCGTAAAATGTACACATCGCTACGTTCGGTCGGCACGCTCGTTGGATTCCAGTTTGTCGGATCGTCCCAAGATCCCCCAACGTCACTATTCCAGAAGATTACCCCCTCGCCGATTCCGAAAGTTTGGGCGTTTACCGGCCCAAATTGAAAAGCTGACCAAAGTAGTACGCTGAACAACTTGAGTACTCTCATCATCGTATAGCTGCCAGAAGTGAACTTGCGAATCATCATACTAATTCGCATAAAGATTCTATGGTTATTATCAGTGTGGTCGCAGTTCTGAACCCAGAGGCTGCATTTTTCAAGCGTTTTCTGGAGTCTCTAACAGCGTTCAGAGTTGCGTTCGTTTTTACTTCAATCATTTAACAGTACTCGTCGTTGAGCTTGCATCTTGGGAGAAATATAGGTTGTAGGCTCTTTAGACTTTTATACTCACCTCTGCAAGCTTTACTCTTTCTAGGTTTCATAAGACGAGACTTACCAAAGCAAATTACCTTTACCTCTGCTCTTTATGTTTCAAGACCAAAGCAAAATTACAAAGGCAGAGGTATCCATTTTCCTTTAACCTCTCGTCTGCCATGACTTATATATGACTTATGGAAGACTTATATGTTTTGGCTAATTATGGACACGTGGGACACCTCAATCGATCTGACGTGTCCATAATTAGCCAAAACATATAAGTCTTCCAGTAACTATAGCCCTCTCCGCGGGGTATCCGATTCTGCAATCGGATCGGGAAAAAAAATAAAAACTCCGAATGAAGAAGCAATTCCCGTCTAAGCAAATCTCAGCCCTTGAAACGTTCGATACCGTTTTCTCCTCGTTGTCTACGCGCATGTCACGCGTAAGCTTAGCATCGTCCATTTTCGATAGATCGTGCGATAGATATTCTATAAAAAACGACAAGAGTGAACAGGGAAAGGTCTAGCAAATAAGTCTAGCTCTAACCGTTATAGTGACGATGACGGCTCAAATGCTGTGGACAGACGGTCATACTCTGCTCTTTATGTTTTAGGACCGCAGCAAATTACCTTAACACCTTTACTTTATATAAACAAGCAAACCGCGAATAGCAGAGCGGGTGACGACATACACTGCACTGTGTCAGCGTCATCTGTCAGTCAAGAGTCATAGTCATGAACTCATGATCGGACTGATTTTATATAAACTGTGTTTGTAGTCTTTCATTTCACTACAGTATTTAATTAGATTTAGTTATATTTAATTATTAATTAGATTGAGTACAAAATATAAACGAATGATGAAATGATCGAACGATCAGATTTCAGATGGCCTACAGGCCTAGGGGCGCCTAGCGGAGATCTCAAAATTGAGATCCACGAGCCTAGTGTCATGTCACAGGTCACCTTCACCTTTTCCCTTTTATACCTTTTATATACCTTTATAAACCTATACACCTTGGATGTCACGCTTCAGTCAGTTTGAAATCGATTTAATTTGATATCACTTTCCATATTTAAAAATATCGATAACACAAGGACACAACGCAACGTGACACAAGTGTCACGAAAGTAGTGAGAATGAATAAGAATGCGCAACGAAGACTGCACTTGACTGCACTGTGACATGATATGACATAACATAACATGACAATGCCAGTCGGTAGCGGTATCGCTATCGCTATCGGTAGTCGCAGTCACAGTCGTCATCGTCATCCGCCAGTCCAGTACTGTACTGATATCAATATGAAGGCGCGGTGCTTTGGAAGATGGAATGGAAGAAAGATGGAATGGAATTTTGCAAATACAATCTCTCCAAGTCTAATTCAGTTGAGGTAAGGGGTGGAGAAGGGGGGTGAAGCAAGTTTTGAGGTGTAGGGGTTGCACCATATCTCTAAGACGTGCTACCCCCCAGATTTGGGGGGTGAGACACACCTCTGGGCGTACGGGCTTTGGGCGGCACGTACTTGCCCCCCACGGTGTTGTGAGTGAACAAGGGGAGTACAAAGGTACATTGGATCATGCACCAGCCTTCATGAGGGGTGGGGATGGAGAAATTCCGAAAAGAATTATCACAAATCGAGATAGTAAATTATTAGGCAGTGGCGGAGGTGCACACGTGGGAGGGGCGATGATGTGATGGACACGTCGGTAAGTGGACATGCATCCCATCGAATCGGGGGAGGGGGGAGGGGGGTGGACCGCTTGGGGTAGGCGAGAATGCCTTTGACACTCTGAGGTCGGGTTAGCTATGGTTGGGGAAGAGGGGGTGAGATTAATCGGGTGTGAGGTGGTCCACGCTTGATGGGGACCGATTTCCGAAATTCCGAAAAAACAATTGGCACGTCATAGAGATATGGTGCAGCCCCTCGGTGATGAAGAAAGATGGAATGGAATTTTGCAAATACAATCTCTCCAAGTCTAATTCAGTTGAGGT